>VZSG01001103.1:13226-43053 GCA_013398315.1 Nothoprocta pentlandii | reverse complement strand
AATTCTGTATGTGTACTTGTGTATATGTATATATATGTATACATACACAAATGCACACATTTAAATATATATATATATACACACACATATATATGTGTGTGTAAAATTGTCAGGAATAATACAAGTAAAATTGAACCTGCTTATGAGTTAGATGATCTCTTTCAGCCCTGTTTTACTATTTACTCCAAGCAAGATAAAAAATATTATAGGAAACATTATAGGAACTTTAACATGTAAAATACAGACGATACATTAAGGCAATAGCATACAAGGTATGCATACTTAATACACACTACTTCAATTAGTCTTGTTCTCTCCTGAAGAAAGGCCAGTTGGAAATATTCCTTTGGCTGAACTCAAGTGGCCACATCCATTCATAATAAGTATTTCTAAATAGTTTGCCTTAGTGCACAGGAGCACTAGAAGAACATTAATATCTTACCTTCTATTTCCTGTGATTCAGGAATGTTCTCCAAAACTTTTCTTCTTTATCATTTTTAATCAAGGATTATGGCTTTTCTGTTCCTTTCTCATTTTATTCTCAGTGAAAGGCAGAACCAAAAGACTGGACAATCTGGAACCAAAAACAGAGTATCAGTTCTGTGTTCAGCTGAGCCGGCAAGGCGAAGGTGGGGAAGGCCACCCTGGACCACAGGCCAGCTTCACGACCACGGCGCTTGGTATGTCAGGAGCTTGCCTTCTCACAAAAGGGATATTTTGGCTGTTTTCTTCTGTGGGTTACTCCCTGATCTCTGCCAGAGCACTATCTTTTGAGCAAAGAAGAGACTTGACACAAAGTCAAGATCAGAGATTTCTGATTCAATGTCACTCAAAGTAAAAAAAAATGGGTGAAGAAAAGCATCTTGCATGAGAGACAGAGCTATTATTCTGCCTGATTCACAGGGAATGGAAAGTTTGCATATTTTATCTGAGCACAGAGTAGAGTTGGCAATAGAAATCACTTATTTCAAATGTCAATCCTTCCTCTGGATCATCTAACAAGATAATAAAAGAGCTGGCTTCTTATATCTAGAAAGTGCATCACCAACTCAGTGAACATGCATGCCAACCTTGTTGATAAGATACTTTGTGCCTGTCAATGCCTCTGAGATATAATTATTATCAAAATCACAGGGAGGAGAAAAAGAATAACCTTTGTCACTATAGGCTGTGGCCTTTGGTTGGGACGAGAGTAACTGATACTCCTATTTTAGCTTGCATATCAGACATAAAATGTTATTCCCTATCTCACTGTGGCTCCTCCAAGGTCTTCCTCCACCAGAAGGCCTCATCCTCCTTCCAAAAAGTACGACATCGCTGAATTTGTCATGGCATCCCTTAGCTCTGAGGACAGAGGATGACATTCATGTTGAAGTGGAAAGAAAGAGTGTGAATGACAACGGTGACAAGAGCAGTGTTATCACCCAAGTGCCAGGAAATATGTCCACTCTGATCATTAAGGACCTTGAGCCTAGACAGCATTACATGTGCAGGGTACGGGTGAATGCCAGATCACAAGGAGAGTGGAGCAACTATCTGTATGCATGGACTTTCAGTGACAGTAAGTAGCTGATTCACTTTCTGCTGCTTAATTGTTCCTCTTTTTCCCCAGTGATCATATTTTTAATATATGACTCCACTAAATGTATTTTTTTGTTCTAGTAATTCTCAGTTTCTGATGGCCACTTGTCGTTGCTCCTATTACTATTACTATGAAGATAAACTCAATATCTAAAGATACTATTTTAGAAATTAACAAGAACTAGTATTTTTTCAAAAAATTGAACAAATGAATAAATAAAAAAGTAAAAACCTTTGGAAGCCATGATTTCTGTTTTAAGATGAATGGTGACATGAGCATTTTTTAAGGTTTTTTTTTCTCCTTGTAATAATGAGCTTATGAAGTTCTGCACCCAATCTTTTTTGTTCTTCCCAAATGAATAAATAACTAAATAAAATCACTCAGATCCTGCAATTCAGCTATGTCAATATTGAACAAGTTAACTTTTAAAGAAGGAAGAGAAGATGCAATGGAAGGTAAATACCCTGAACACAGAGGGTTATTATGTGGGTTGGTAAAGATCAATGAATGTGCTTGAATTCCTGAAGTGAATAGTACATTCCCTTTCATAATGCCTCAGCAGATGCTTTATCTGAAGTATGTCAGGTTGGTGAGCATTACTGCCCATACAATTCACTTGGAAGGCAAGCTTCTTACTCCATACAGTGAAGAGTCCTCCACTGAGATCCTATTAACAGAAATGTCAGTGAGTGTCACCAGACACTCCATTTTCCTGAACTCTGACACCAGTGTGCACTAAGAAAATATAAGGATGCTGGAAAACATACTTAGTTTAGGAGCCATGAATGGGAACACAAGCCCAAGGTTAAGCCCTGCTCAAGGATTCCTTAGGAAATCTGTGGAAGTGTTGGTGTCAATTTCCCTTTATTCTAACAGCCTGACAGGTGATTGCTTTTCTACAGCAGTGGAAAGAATGGAACCTAGGAATCACGGAGAAATGATAAGCTCGTGAAGCTTATCTGCATTAAACTGAAGGCAAACATTTTGTCTTACAGAATTGGAGCATTCACATCTTTTCCCAGGAAGATAAGCATGCTAAATACCACTTTAAACTCTACTGGAAGTACTAAGAACTACAATATGGGTGATAGCACAACAAATAGAAAAAAATAGAATCAGTTAGTATAGTTTGTGAGAAAAATTCTAATTGTTTAGCAAGAACACTGGGGAGAGTATTTACCACCCTGATGGAAGTAGAAAGACATGGATACACACCAGAACATTTTGTGTGTGCTTTGTTTGCAGGAATCCCTCCTGCTCCCTACAACATCAAGTTTTCTAACACCACAGACACGTCCTCTGTCATCTCTTGGACAACTGCTGAGGGTCATTCCATCTCCTGCGTAATCATCAGCTACAAAATTTATGGCAAGGCTGAGTATAACCACATTGATATCGTCATAAAGAACACCACCATTACTCAGTACCATCTCAAGGGGCTTGAACCAAACACTGTGTACCAGGTACAGATTAATGCTCAGAATAACATTGGCTTGAGCAACCCAAACACATCCTTTGAACTGAAGACTCTGCCAGAAACTAAAGGTTGGTCAGCATGCCAGATTGTGCAAGCTGGAGCTGGTCCTATAGCTCTTAGCTCTTTCAGAGTTACCTGGAAGTAACAAAGCACTGTTTTGTTTTGCTTTCTCAACAGCTCCATACGAATCGAAGGGAGGGAAAATGCTGCTTATTGCTATCCTTGGCTCAGCAGGGATGACCTGTGTAACAATTCTCCTGGCCTTTCTCATCATGTTACAGCTAAAGCGAGCCAACTTCCAGCGCAGGATGGCTCAGGCTTTCCAAAATGTGGTGGTGAGTTCCCAGTTTTCCCAAATCAGTGCAACTATTCATTTTTCCCCCATTGTTTCCTGTTTTCACAGTTCCTTTTCTTCAGCCCTTCTAAATACAGTCTTGTCTTCTTATAGCACAATTAGTGTTAATGTTGTAAAGTTAATTTGCTAACGATCTGGTGCTGAGGCAATCTTATTTGTAAGCTTAGAGATAAAAAGCCTGCCTTGAAAATAAATTGACTCATTGCCTTCTCTGTCTTGCTGCACCTGCATATGTGAAAACTGGTGAGCTAGAGGGGAGAAGGGCGCACATCCTCTATCTGTAAAGTTATGTCCTGTGTTGAAAAATGCAATGCTTTTTATTGTTCCTCTTCAGTGTCAGTAACTGCTTTGCATGGCTTTTTCAGCAAACCAGGGATCAGTTAATGGCAGCAGCATAGTCCTGGATATGAGGAAGAAAGGCAGTTGATGAAGGCTATAATATAATGTAGAGACATGGAAAGGGCTGCTGGGAAGATCTGTGCTTTGTCTGTGCTGTATATATACCCTGCTGGAGTTTCTGCATCCCGCTGCCTTCCCTTTTGTCACTTGTGAGGCAGAACGAAGCTGGGCTGAAGAGCTGTTCTGACGATCTATATAGTTTTTCTCGTGTAAAGAGGTGTGATGATCCAAGATGATGCTCTGTCCCCAGGACACACAGAACAGCCCCTGTTCTTTGTCCTAAATCCTTGCAGGTGCAGGTGCAATTGAAGTGTCTTCTCAAATACATAGAATTATTTTCTATATCTTTCTCCTGTTTCCTCTTTACTCAATGTTCTTATTGAATCTGACTCGCACAGGATTGAGTCAATCCTAATATATAATAGAGACTTAGCACTGTCTCTAAGAGTATTTTTAGCACACCATTTTTGCCCATCACCAGTCTGCAAGACAGCAGAATTGCTCAGATGGTCCAAGATCACAAGGGTGCTTGGATATAAGTAAGGAGCCTGAGCAGTTTTGTGGATCTTGACACCAGAACTTGGGACTTGATGCCATCAGTATCCAGATTAGGCATAATTTTCTATTGTACTTGATATAAGCAAAAAAAATGGACCATGTGTACATGTGTGATCATGTATTCCAGGAGTGTAATCAGAGCATTGGAAAGATATAAACCACGGTTAATGCTATTTGTGTAATTCTGTTTACAGAGGGAAGAGCCAGCTGTACAGTTTAACTCAGGTACTCTCACCCTGAGTAGGAAAGCCAAAAACAGCCCAGATCCCACTATTTACCCTGTTCTGGAGTGGAATGACATCAAATTTCAAGATGTGATTGGAGAAGGGAACTTCGGGCAAGTTCTGAAGGCGCGAATTAAGAAGGATGGCTTACGCATGGATGCTGCAATTAAAAGAATGAAAGGTAGTAACAGTCAGACTTACAATGTTTGGTTGTTCAAGTGTTGCCCACCTACAGAAAGGCTGAATTGCCATCTCCCAACCCTAAAATAAATTTAAACATTTAGCATTGAAATTACTAATAAAATCACATCAGCTCTCATCTGGCCAAGACTTGTGTCCTGGCAAGGACCGCATTTCTGCTCTGCCAACTTGCAACTCCATGTTTATATATAATAATAGTTATTGCCAATAATAATTGCTAATAGTATTATTATTATTATTTTTCAATTTATAATGTAGTATGAAGCTTGGGTTTGAGTTTATTTGCAAACTGGAAGTCACTAGGAGATGCAGAGATAATAGCATGAATCTAACCTTGGGGAACATCATTTGCTCAGCCTGTCCTAACTCAGCAGTTCAGAGAACGGTATATGTCTATATGCATATATTATATATATTGTGAGGTCCACTTAAGTTTCTTTGTACTTGGTGAGCTTGACTGGCATGTTTTAGAGAGACTTATAATATCTAGAATATGTTAAGAATTTAGAATTTAGAGTTTCCTGTAATTCAGTAGATCATTTTCTAGAGTATTAGGAGACATTTTAAGTGTGATCACCAGTAAAAAAAATGCAAGGTCTGTACAGAAACCAAAATACTTAGCAGTACACATCAGGGAATATTGTTAGGCAGTCAGATTCATACAATCTGTTATAGCATTTAAAGCATTTAAAGCATTTTATATTTTCAAATTTTACTTTGCTATATTAAGATATTGTTTTTTTCTCCCTTGCAAATGGTTGCTAAAGGTACCACGTTACATAATTTTCTTCCCTTTCAACTGAAAAATCATACTTTTTCAGTAAAAATTCATAGCTGATAAGAGTTTTTTCCTCTTTTTATGGGGGATTTGGTAGTAGTGCCATAGGCAGCCCAGGGTCTTCCTAATTAAGAAGCATATGGTCATGACTATAGTTCAAATGAAAACAAGTGTATGTTGGTTTGATTTTCAGAGTACGCGTCAAAAGATGATCACAGAGACTTTGCTGGAGAGCTTGAAGTTCTTTGTAAACTTGGACATCATCCCAACATCATAAATCTTTTGGGAGCATGTGAACATCGGGGTGAGCAACTCTTAAGTATATGTATTTTAAGATAATTAACAAAAAGAAATGTTATAGCCCATATAGAAACATCATTTCCTGAGTATTTTCATGCGGAATTTTGATTGAAAAAAAAAAAATCTTGGAGGTAAAAAAAATGGTATTTTCATAAATCTTCCAGTGATGATGATGTTCATTAGTAGTTCTAAAGCCTTTTCTGCACATAGCAACCACATTGTTTATTCCCCTGCTTATATTTTTTCTTAACCACAGCAGTATATGTGTTCCAATAGCATTATTAATTGTGCCTAATCCTGTGATGTGCTGTCTGACTTTACATTAGGGTACCTTTATCTTGCAATTGAATATGCCCCCCATGGAAATCTACTGGACTTCCTTCGGAAAAGCAGAGTCCTGGAGACAGACCCAGCGTTTGCTATTGCCAACAGCACAGCATCTACGCTTTCCTCTCAGCAACTTCTACATTTTGCAGCAGATGTCGCTAGAGGGATGGACTACTTAAGCCAGAAACAGGTTAGTTCTAAACCACCTACACATTGAAAACAAAGCAATCACACTGAAAGCACAGCAATTCATTTTCTATGGACTATGCATTTTAACAAAATCAAAATAAGCTTATAATTTTATTTTGGTAACACCTACTGGATGAACACCTTTTGTTGTGCTTACTGAACCTGAACAGACCGTGGAGAATTACAAAGACACGTTAAAACAGAATTTATAGGGTAACTAACTTCTTCTTTCTCTAATTAAAGTTAATCAATGTTCATAATACTGGTATATTAAGCAGCTTCCTTTAGTTTTGTTTTTTATTCTGAATGCCTGCAATTTGCCATATAGAACGTGCAAAGCTCATAAATATCATGCTGATTTCTATTTTTCAAAGTTTATTCACCGAGATTTGGCAGCAAGAAACATCTTGGTTGGAGAAAATTACGTTGCAAAAATAGCTGACTTTGGTTTATCAAGAGGCCAAGAAGTTTATGTTAAGAAGACCATGGTAAGGATCAAATCTAAATCTGTGGTTTGTTTTACTCATTTCTTTATATTCTTATCTCTTTTCACATATTTTTACATAAACAAAAATGCATACTCATACCTCCTATTTAACTGTTTATGTATTATTAAATTATTAAAGTGAATACTTGTATCAAATGCTTATTCCCTTACATACATGCCATACAAATCGATTTTATACATTATATGAACTATATGAAGAAGTGATAATACATCTGAAGCCTGAAATAATTTATTTTGAAAGTTAGTTACCAGATTCAAATCACAGTACAGTACAGTATTTATTTCATACATGAATAGAATCTGTACATATCTGTACAGCTAAGAAAATTAAATTGTCACACCAGAATTTCTTCAACTGACGAGCTGGTCTAATTATACCGAGTGAGGCCCAACTTCAGAAAACTTAACTAAAGGCATGAGAGAATTTATGTAAAAAAGAGAAGCATTTGCCCTCAGTTTTGGGGGCTCTGGAAGTCGAAGATGCCTGAAGGACCTCATGCAGTCACAGACCATGAATAGCATCTTATGGTCAGGAATGCCTAGAGGCATCACTCAAGAATATACCTCTTGATGCTGGTTGGATGTATTTTTGTTAGCCTTAGTGGGAAATGTACCTCTGGAAAGTAAATGTACAGGTCAAGTAATTGTACACTAGTAAGTCTATCTACTAAATGACACTGACTTGCATGATGTAATTTTTCATTAAGGCAACTTTTTTTCCACTTGCTAACAAACTCATTATATTAATAATTTCAGGGACGGCTTCCAGTGCGATGGATGGCAATTGAGTCTTTGAATTATAGTGTTTACACCACAAACAGTGATGTGTAAGTATGTTTTTCTTTTTTTTTTATACAAATCCCTATTGATACCAAATAAGGTTTGACAACTAAGATGAGATATACATACACGTATCTTAGAAAAATCAGTAATTTTGTCAGCATGTGCGTGAACAAATGGCAAGGAAAAGCACAATAACAATAAGAAATTATTATTTTACACATTGCGAGTATGTGACATTCTTCTAAATCCATAAAGTAATTGATTTGGGACACTAACTTAGTTATATTTGTTATTTGAAACAAAAATCTGCTGAATTCTTCAAAGACCCAAAGGAACACAGTATTTTAGGAAAACATAGTTAGTATTTTGGAAAGCAATTCTGCAATAGCAGTATTTTCCATGAGAGAACAATCCAGTACCGGACAGACTTAAGAAGGTTTATTTTACTGAGGATGTCACTTTATATTATTGATTCTGTGAAACCCATCATTATACAAAAAATAATAGGAAAACATGAGTGAATCACACTTCTCTGTTCTCAGAATTTCAGTAAAACTATCTGCTATGTTCAACTATGACATCTTGTTGCATTCTTATACTCTGAATTATAACCCTCTGTTGCAGGTGGTCATATGGTGTCTTATTATGGGAAATTGTTAGTTTAGGTAAGTGTCTGGATTTCAGAAAAAATGCAGAAATAAAGAAATCTGTGCCACAATATGCTCCATTCACTCGGTCTATTAAAGCATATCTTACTTTCAGCCATATTTCCTTTCTTTTCTTTCCCTTTTATTTTACTAAATCTGACTTAAAGATTAATGAAGATACCCTATTTTCCTTGTACTACAAAAAACAAGCAGTGTCTTAATGTAAAAATCCAGTCTAACACATGATTAGAGTTCTAATCCAACAGTTTTATGCCTTGAATTTTAATATATCCATATATCTATATTTTAAGGATTGTTTGCCAGACTTCTCTTACTCCAGTCAGTAGATTTTTAAAGATTCATCTTCAGATAAAACTTTGAGCTCAGTTCTGCAAACATTACTATTCATAGTACTTGTAGTACAGTCTCAAACCACTCATGACAACTGTGTTACATATTCTTTATTACTAGTCTTAGAATATCTGCTAGCCAACCAGTGCAAACTGATTCAGGGTCATATTGCATGTGGGACTAGTCCTAAACTTTTATTCTTTAATTTGTGTCCATATTTTCTGAAGAGAATAGATTTGTGCTAGAAATGGGTATGAACTAGCAAATTGCAGTGGGGAGATCCAAGGTTCTAAGCATAAAAACACCTACAAAATGGGAAAACATGCATAGATCCACATATAACCTTATTAATACCATATTCGGGAACGACTGAATTACTTACCATTACTGATGGTACTGAAAAATCATTTCAATTAAATCAGATTCAGGTCCTTTGAACAGCAGAGAAATTTGGGCCACCCTGCAGTTGATAAAAATGTATACTGTCTTTTATTTTTTCTCTATACTACTTTGCATTAATCGGCATGGAAACAGTAACAGCAAAAGAGTTGTTGACAACCTAATAACAACCTAATGTAGAATTAATTTATCCAAGTCATTAATTCTTCTCTACTAAAATTAGGCTTTCATAAAGAAAATATACATAAAGAATGTAATCAAGATAATGACTAAGCTCTACTTTAGGTGGAACACCGTATTGTGGAATGACATGTGCAGAACTCTATGAAAAATTGCCTCAAGGGTACAGACTGGAAAAGCCTCTCAACTGCGATGATGAAGTGTAAGTTACTACCTCTGCAAACAAAACAATGCAACATCTGCTATAAAAGATACACGATTTCTAGAATAAACTAAGAAAATAAACTTTTTTTTTTTTTAGGAAAATATACAAGTCATAATTTATTAAATTTAAATAGGATGTGGAAGTAGGAGTAATTAGTTAAAAGTCTTTCCTGCCAGTATGCACTCTTATTTGCCATGAGCCTTTCCATAGACTCTCTCTTTCTGCCAAATAGCCTGTTCTCAGCAAAATATGGCCAACCAACCTTCAGCTCAGAGAGCATTACGGTGAAAAAATCCTGACAGCAAACTATGGGAAATGTTAATCTAGCTATGAACTTTATTTGAAAAATGGAATACCTAACACAATCTTCCAGTGAATATAAACTTGTAGTTTTAGCTTATGCATTTGAACAATCATGTGCTGGTGTATGATTTTTAAAGGTATGACCTAATGAGACAGTGCTGGAGAGAGAAACCATATGAACGACCATCATTTGCTCAGATACTGGTGTCACTGAACAGGATGTTAGAAGAAAGGAAGGTAAGAAGGAATTCTTAGACAAGAATTAAGGCATTAATATTGTTTATATAGCTTAGTGTTTTTGAAGAACTGCAGCTTTTTTGACATTTAAAAAAATTTTCTCCCTAGACATATGTGAATACCACCCTATATGAGAAGTTTACCTATGCAGGCATTGATTGCTCCGCTGAAGAAGCTGCTTAAGGCGGGAAAAGAATCTTCATTCATCAATGAAGAATGAATGAATGAATGAATCAATCAATGAATAACCGAAAACTCAGTCTTCTGGAGCCCAAAATGTGATGTGCTGTGTTGACCTCTGTATAGTTCTCACTGTATAATGTTTAATTACAGATAACTGAAAGGGGATATGATTAACATGTATAAGTTCATGAAGGAGGAATGTAGGGAGGAAGGGGTCAAGCTCTTCTCAGTGGTGTCTAGTGACAGGACAAGGGGAAATGGGTGCAAGGGGGAGAAGATCTCCATATGAGGAGGAACTTCTTCCCTGTGAGGGTGCCCAAGCCCTGGCACAGGCTGCCCAGGGAGGCTGTGGAGTCTCCTTCTCTGGAGATCTTCCCAACCTGTCTGGATGCCACCGTGTACCCCATGCTCTGGGTGTCCCTGCTGGAACAGGGGGGGTTGGACTAGATGATCTCTAGAGGTCCCTTCCAACCTCAGCCATCCTGTGATTCTGTGATACCTATGTGTATTATCACAGAGTAACCTCTGCCTCCACAGAATGCACAACTGTACATACTGTTTTGAGTAGGAAAGGACTGAAGTCATGAAATCTGCTCCTTCATGAACAATTTTTTTTTCTTGCACATGTAGATAAAGTACTTGCATTTAGTTACAGTAATGTGTTATGTGTTGCCCTGTCCGATATTTTGGAAAATTTCAAAGAGACAGAAAAATCATTGTTTTGTAGCAAGTCAGACATTTCCTTCTAATTCAAACAAAAAAATGGTAAGCTCAGTGTGAATGTACAAGTTACAGGCAGTAACTTGGATCTCAATCCAGTATCCTCATCAAGAGGTAAGCCTCTTCTACTTGCACGTAAAAACAAGCTAGTAGGACTTATTCATTTGAAAATTTTGACATTGGTAAAATAAAATGAATGCTATCTTTTCGAATTTGATAGACAGTTTCCATGCAAAATATGAGAGTTTCTATATCTTAAAAAATACAAATATATATATAAATGTTTGACACTGAGACTGCCATGCAGCATGAAACGTGATTAAGAAAATATTACCTATTGTAAAACATTCTTACAGTTAATCTGAATATACATGAAGTTCTTGCAATTTGTATTCAATTTAAGAAGTTAATTGCATGATTATAAATTACTACCTTATTATGTAGAAGAGAGGTTTACTTATGCTTCACGCAGACTTTTATACAGTGTGGTCTTTTAAAACCATATGACTAAAATTCTTTAAAAATTCTTTAAAACAGTGATATCTGGTCTGCCAGAAATGTCTTCTGGTTCTCAGGTTGGATCATCAGAGGCTCTGGTGCCAAGTCCACCACTTGGCATCCTGCAGGACTCTACATATTCAAAATTCACACACAGTTTACCTCATGCTTTGCACATACATTTCCTTCATTACCAGTAACTTAGCAGCTTAAAACTGCCTATCAGATCACAATAACTCTGTACATATGTGGGTCACTCCCTAGGACTTTGGGTTGGAAGGGAAAGGGATAGAGATGCTTGGTTTGTGTACTGAATATGTGGGTGGATAGAAGGGAGGGTTATCTTAGCAGAGCATAAAGTTACACCGCAGGCATACATCACAAAATCACTAAAACATTATTGAAGGGGTCAAAGAATTTTGACATCCTTTGTGCAGTTGTGAAATGAGTAAAGTTGGCAATTTAAGTCCACTGTTACAAACCGAATTTATAAAATGTACTCAGACTGGCTGGACCCATGCAATAACTCCAAATGAGAAAGAAAAATCCATAAAAGACTCATTGTCAGGACTATTTTCTTGAAGCTTGGGAACTGCTTTTTTTTTTTTTTTTTTTTTTTTTTAAATCTGAGCAGGCTTCTGGAGGTCAGCAAGGTGAACACAAATGGATCCCTCCTCACCCTGGCTAGGTTGTCAGACAAAGCTTAATAATAACTTTTGCTGAACTGCTCTGCTTTCTAAAAAAATTTTTTCTCGAGTCTGCCACAGATCATCTCAGTCCTTAGCAAGCAGACCACCTTACTCACTATCCTGCTACTTTGCTTGTCTCTTCTGTGGGAAACTTTACTTTGACGTACTGGCCACAAAGAGAAAGAACCAGGATCACTCAGCAGTCCAATACACCTTACTAGTGTCTGCAATAAGTGCTTGAATCTCCCTCTAAATTTAGCTGAAAGTCATTTAAATATGTCCTGAAGGTCTTCTTTATATCTCTAGTTAAGATTCTAGCATGCATTAATTTTCTAATCTGTTGTGGTAAAATTTTAAAATCAACTTTAATCATCATTTTAAAAAACATACAGAATAACCCTACACACCTCCAAACCTCTCTACTCAATTTATATATTACAGAGCTACTGCTGTATAAAGAATTCACTAGCTGCATCAGGATCTTAGTTAAGTTGCTTCTACACTTAAAACGCGTATTGGGTTTTCCAGGTTTGATAGCTAGATTTTACTATCTATTGTCTAGCTCAGGAGTACATGACTCATGGGAATGGGTGGTTAACGAAAAATTTTCAGCTTAATCAGTTGTTGTGCTCTGCTCTCTCTTCCATACCGAAGTACCTCCTATTCCCTCCTCCCAAAGAGTCTTCTGTTTTCACTCAGCTGAGAGTACAAGGTCCCTTAAGGCCCAGCAGTTTATCACTATTCTAACTTCTCCACACCCTAACCTTCTTCATACGCCTCCACCTACCTATGTCTCTATGTATGAGCTTACTGTGTCACTCTACCCTATGCCTCTTTTCTAACAGCACAGCCCTAAGTTCTACATTTTCTCATATACAGGTGTCAAACTCACACTCAGTACTCATGCCTAGGAGAAGACAGCATCACTGTGGACCTTGCCTTAAAGTTAAACATTTAAAGCAAAATGGTCAGGCAGTTGCTGAAACAACAGTAGAAAGTGCTGATCATTACCTATGTCTCCTCAAACTTCCCATAAATACCTAACGAGAGAGAATAAGGAAGACAGAGGAGACAGGGCCCTGTGACAGAGCAAGCAGTAAAGGGCACCAGCAGAAATACAAGAAAATTCCTCTCTCTCTTTTTTTTTTTTTTTTAAATTTTCCTCCTCTCTCTGAGAGGGCAGTTAAATACTGTAACAGGTTGCCCCCAGGAGGTTGCAGAGCCTCCTTCCTTGCAGATGTTCAAAATGTGACCAGACACGATCCTGGGCACGCTGCTTTAACCAGCTCTGCTCCAAGAACAGGAGGTTAGACAAGATGATCTGCAGAGATGCCTGCCAGCCTTGGAGGAATTCCTCTGACAAAGCAGCAGAACTCAGAATATTTCAAACAGCAGTTTCCAACAAAGAAGCCAAACTGCTCCAACCTGGGAAAGATCTCAAATCAAGCAAAGCTACTATTTCTTGGTAATGCTTTTCTTTTGTGCTCTTTCCCTCCATATCACTTTTCTGGGGTTTTTGCATTGATTCTTCAAAGTATATTTTTATCCTTTTATCTCCAAGCCTCTCTTCCCTCCTAGAAAGGAAGAGGTGATCAAAAAAATGTTCTTTTTTTTAAAAAAAAAATCCTTGATTTACTTCCTCTCTGAAGGTAATATATGTTTTAGCACACCTTTTGTGGTGTATAGGGAATTATATCTTGGAGAAGAGTCAGGTTAATTGATGCACACAGCATATTTTCTTCCTCAAATATTGTACTTCATGGGAGACCTCACTTTTGATTATAGTGAAAGAAGCTAGTGTAGGTCACTGCTTTTTTATTATTTTAAAACTTTCTAGACGTAGAGAATTATTCAAAAGAAAGCAACTTATTGTGTTCTGGAATTGGTCACATTAATGCTGTTGGGGCTTTAAAAAAAGAGAAGAAAGAAAAGAAAAAGGAATTTGTTCAATTTGTTAAAAGGGACGAGTTTCTGACTCTTTCCTGTGGAAGAAGATGAAAGAAAAGTAGAAAGGAAAGGTAAGGGAAAAGGAGGGCACTCACCTTAAATTCTACTTTCAAATAGCGGAAATTAGAGCTCTTAAAATTTATTTCAGAGATGCTGAACAAATCAGTCAAAACTAAAGCTAGATCCAGAAGTTTTTCATGTTCACTTCTTATACTTGCTAGTTTTCAGCTACACACAATAGTAAGGCGGATTACAGAAGCATGATTATTTTAACAAAACTGCACAGGCTTGCTATTTAACACAAAAACACGGCAAGTAGCTTACTTGCATGTATTTAACGCATCCATTTTTTCTTTTTTCTTTACCTTTTAAGTTTCAGAAGTGGATTTTCCCATTAACCCACAGCCAACTCTGGACACCAGAAAAATGAATGGTATTGAAGCATTTAAGAATAGTGAGCTGCTTTTCCTCTCCTGCTCCTCCAAAGCTATAATTTTCACCATTTTCTTCCTTTGTCTTCCTTGATCTTCCAAAGTGTTAGTTCCATACATGCAATTGCATCTTCACTACAGTTATGACCACCAACTAGGGAGAACAAAAACCAAGAAGTGTTAAATTATGTATTACCTTTATAAAACAAATGCAGTGCTCTTCATGAAGCTGAACAGCTGCTGCACATCTTAATACTTTGTATTCAACTGTTTTTTGGTTTCAATTGTTGCTACTAGGATTCAACATAATCATACCATATTCTCACAGTCCAGTATTGTCTGGTAGTACTACACTGCACTCTACATCCTGCTATAGTATTAAGTGGAACAAGAATTAAGCTTGCCAAAATAATTGACTTTGGAAAGCCAGGCTTTCCAAAGTCTGGGCTTTGGAAAGCTCTCACCCAAGGCTTTTGCTTTCAAATCAGAAGTTGAAAGTAACTCAAGACAAATTTCTACTGAAAAACTTCTGAAAAAAAAAACCCTACTCTTCAATATCTCCACAGAATAGAGTTAAAAGATTTTAAACTTTAAAAAAGATTTAACATATATATTTTTATTGTAGGCTCATTCAATACTTCATAAATCAATGACTTGCAATACAAGTATATGCATGCTTTATCCCTTTTTTTTTTTTTAATTATTGACAGAACAGTAGAAAGATTTTAACATGTGTTTTCTGGAATACAGTGACACTCATTCAAATAAACACCTACAGTTCTCATTAATTGGCAGTGAAAACAGCCGTGAGGAAACCTCCCCTAACAGGAAACCAAGCTAAGAAAGCGTTGGTTGACCAGAAACAGTAGTTGACTCCTGAAAGTTTAAACACTCTCTAGTGAAAGCCATGGCTGCATGATCATAGCAACTCCAGGATACGTGAAGAACAGTCCTGAAGTATTTAGTTGTCTTTATTCATGGACAGTAATTTGTTTTATACTGACATATCTGAATTTGTCTTGTCCTTAAATTCTAAATGAACTAATCAAGGGAAATCTAAACCCTGTACATTTTAACTTATGTTTGCTCATGTATTTTGAATAGAGGGACATCTCAAAAAAACAGTCTTGGGACAGATGGTAGTTAGTAAAAAAAGTTGCAGAATTAAAATTCAGTTCAGCGTTTTCATCTGAAAGTGTCAAAATTGCCTCTCCACTCTGTGTTCTTGGAAACTGACTCAAAAAGCCAAAAAGCTAAAAGAAAGATTTCTAGCATTATAGACTTCCACAGATTCCTCATATCATAAAAGTCACAGCTTCATGCACAAAATAACTGTATCAACAACATGTGAAACAAGTTGATTGCAGGAAAACACAGTTCTAAGATTTAAGATGTTCCATTTTTCAAATCAGCAAAGATTCCAAGCACTATCACAACTGACATATGAGTTTTTAATATTTCTCTTGTAAAATATTAATGATTCAAATGAGCCTTCTTGTGTAGAACCCTAGATTTGAAAGCAAAGATCAAATGTTTAAAGACAAGTTGTTCAATTCAGGCTGGCACAACACAAGTGCATTACACAAATGCTTTCACTGATAGACTTTTTAAAAGCTATTCATGTAATATATTCTGAACAGTAAGGTTTCTGTTTAGAGTTCATAACTTTTCCTGTTTCCAGAGTAAGAAAACAACTGATAACAACCTTGCAGTTTCTAGCCATCTTCTCCCTAAATGTACTTTAAAAATGTTAATTTGAGCCTGGACTCAGAAACTAACTTACTCCTCATTACAATAATAAAAAGATGATTCTGCCCTTCCCCACCCATGCCAAGTCCCCCATTCTCATTATCTTTCTCAAGGAAATTGAGGAAATCCTTCAATTCTCATTCTCCTCACTACTCTT
Organism: Nothoprocta pentlandii; assembly: GCA_013398315.1. Classification (NCBI taxonomy): domain Eukaryota; kingdom Metazoa; phylum Chordata; class Aves; order Tinamiformes; family Tinamidae; genus Nothoprocta; species Nothoprocta pentlandii. The sequence continues at coordinate 26,676 of VZSG01001103.1, read as the reverse complement.
CATATAGAATGTATATACTGTAGAAACATATACTGCATACTTCAGAACTATTTCATATACTATAGGTCAAAATATAGCTCCACAGTTGAAGCTGTTACCTCTGAAATCAAAAAATCCTTGAGCTGATATGCTTTAAAGTCGATTCCCAATCATTCATTTTTGTTACTTTGTGACCGTCAAGAAAAAGTGTTAGTGGCTTAAATTCACTGACAAGTTAAATTACCACAAACCTAGCATTGCAGGGTAGTGAAGGATGTTTCATTTATTAATCCTATGCTTGTGAATAATGCAAACCCAGACTTAGATAAAAGTTATTGCCCTTCTTTTATACAACACAAAGCAACAGTACAAACTGATGCAAAACACAATGAACAGAAGTCACATGTGAGGCTTTTTCTCTTATTTTCTTAAACTGTAGATCTGTGTAGTTGCCATTTCAAGTCAGGAATGTAGGTTGTCAAAAAATTAAATATAAAATAAAGCACAAAATTCTACTAAAGGCAGAACTTCTATTTCAGATAGAGATCTTTAAGATAGCTCTGACATGCCCCACCCACCAGCTCCCTGCTGTATGCTATGTATCAGATTTTCAGAGAATGGTAAGTCAGAGAACATTATGAGCTTTGACATGGAGCACCTAGTTATTTCGTTGGATATTAAATGCTACCCACTTTGTTCAACACTGTGCAATAAAGTCTTGTCAGCAAACACTTGTTAGTAACTGAAGCTTTCTGAAGAAAAAACAAGTGCATCTGCTGATTTAAGGTCAGTTAAGCTGAATATCTGAGATCAAAAGCAGGTATTTGGGATGAAATAGTCAATTCAGAATTAATTTGCCAAATGTTCTATTTAATTATTATTGAATGCACACATTGTAGAACAGACTAATTCATCACCAACAGACTGACTGAGCGCTGGAAAAGATTGTCTGAAGAGGTTGCGGAGTCTCCATCCTTGGAGAGATTCAAAAGCCATCTGGATACAGTCCTGCACTCTAGGTGACCTTGCTTGAGCAGGACAGGGTAGACTAGATCTCCAGGGGTCCCTTTCAATCTCAAACATTCTGCAGTTCTGTGAAAGACAGCCATAAAATTTACTGATTTCGCTACTGAAAACAACGACTGGAACTGAAGAGCTCTTGCACCAGTACTACAAGGCAAATAAACTCCAAATAAGTTAGCCTTGTCATATTACCTTCAGAATTTTGAGAACATGATCTTCCTTAGACTGTTACCATTTGACAAGTCAATCACTCCACTCTTCTGGTATGTTCTCTGCATCTATTACAAAGACTTAAATATGGGCAAGTGTATTACTTCATATGAAATTTTTCTGCATTACTCGTGTCTCCTATTTAATGATGCAATGTACAAACTGCTTAATAAAAACCTGGGCTCTTACCATCATCTTGGCTAAGTCTCCGGAGGTAGTCAGCCATTAGACTTTTAAGTGCTCTTTTATGAGGGAAGCCTAGCCGATGAGGAAACATTACTGATGTGTCTATTATTTTGTCATGAATTAGCTGGAAAAGAGCAGAGAGCACATTAATGATTACAAGCTCTGTTAATCTTTCACCTGCTTCTCACCTCACATCTAAAACCATTCCAGTCTGAGAAATGCTCTCAAGATTATCCCTGAGCCATGCATACTCTACTACCTATCCTATGTTCTTTTATTTGTCATAGAAATACAAACTCTGGGGCAAGAACCGTAAAAAGCTATGTTCTGGGTTTTCTTCCCCCTCCCAACACCACACCACACATTCATTCACTACTTGTATATAGAGTGAACATTACTGTTTTCAGACAGACAGCTACCATACCATTTTCATGGAAGTTACAAAAGAAAAATTAATTCTGTTAAGGTTACACACTGTAAGTCTATTCATCCTGTTAAGGCTATAACTTAATTTTGCTGAGGCTAACTTCCTGCTTCATCAGTAGTAAGCCTATGAAGAGTTTGCAGATAGTTACCTCTCTCATGGAATACTGTTGCCATTGATAATGCCAGAAATGTGAATTGTGATGAAGTAACACAAATACTTTGCTGGCAGCATAAAGGTAATCTCATTCAATTCAACAGTTAACAAGCTATTGTTTGACAAATTAACTTTATTTTCCATACTCATCTCTTAAAATGCAACATACCCAAGGTTTGTTAGATGACAGTAACATAGCAAGCAGCTACCTCTTTGAATTTGCTTTGAACAATTAAAACTTGTATGTTTTACCTTGAGAGCAAATAAATCATTTTCTAAGCTGTGTCCAATTAAAATTGTATCTGCACTGAACAAGCTTAGCAATACTGCATGTACATCCTGAAGAGATGTTGTAGTGTTCTTCAAGTCATCCTCTGTTACTCCAGAGAATCTAAGGACATATTTTGAACAGTTTCACCAAAGTGAGACGGAAAAGAAATACTTTGAAGTACAAGATCTATAGTAGTCATTTCCCGTAGCAGCTAGGCTGACCCTGGCTAGCTTTGAAATTAGTGTTACAGTTAAGCAGACGACGAGGCATTTTTCTTTCTTTTATTCTCCTGGATAATTTAAGACGAACAATGTCAGATGACCTTAATTTAACTTACCTCTACCACTACAAGCAATTGAACTTTCCTTTGTAGGCATGCACCAAAAAGAACTCTAAGCAAGCATCACTGAAGCAGTTATGCATTACACTAATTCTCTCCTAACTTTTTACAATGAGGCTCAAAAGCTGCATTTCACCTATAAGCAGTTGCAAGACTTTAAGAACTTACATAACTATAAAGTGTTTCTTTCAAATAATTTGTCTCAAAGATAACAAACAAATATGAACTTGTCTGTAAGAGATCTGCACTAAATTCAGCAAAAAAATGTTAGAACTTTTCTATGAAATCTGAAGGTCTCAGTGCATGGCTTATGACTATTCTGCTTTTCATTGAAGTGCATTTACACATAATATTTGCATTGTTTTTACTTTGGTAAATTTAGCAAGTTCTAGGAGGTTAAATATTACCATTTCAGGGTTAAAGAAAGCAGAAAAAAATCTTCAAATGTGAAGAGAAACTTCTTTGAAGAGAAAAGTCTTAAATGTATTTATCAGAAAGCCTCTTTCCTGAGTGAAGATTTTCACCTTATGCTACTAGAAAGAGATTTTAAAGAGGTAGGTACCTTCTTATATAGTTATCAGTTGATTTATCTTGTAATACAGATTAATAATACACTTACCTCATGTTGTAGTCTATGATTTCTCCACCTGGTTTAACAAATGAATCATAGACAATCTGTAACTTAGGATCAACCACTGTCACTCTAGTAAGTTCCAAGCCTTGCGTTGTGTAACACTGGGAGGAAAAACATATTTAACAGGTGTTTAACACAATTTAAAAGCAATTTCTCTTTCCTTACAGTATAAGTAATATTGAGAGCAGAACTGCATGACTCTCAGTCAGTGCAGCATGTAGGAAACCATCTCATAAGCCACAATTTAGTTAATAGAACCGAACTTAGTTACTCATACCATCTCACAGTCCAGGGCATATACACCATAGTTTCCATCAAAAGGAGGCGATTTAGAAAGCGTCCTCACAAAACCTTCCAGGATCTCCTGTCTCCCATCATGAACATGAAGCTGCAAAGTTTCCATCCATAAGTATTAAAAGTCAAATTTGTTAAATTTATCTTACTCAAGTTGCCAGAAAGCTTGTTTCTTTAACAGATTAGGGAGCAAATACAGAGTATTTCTTGGTCAGTATTTACCATGTAATTTATTAAATTACATGTAGTAATTTAATGTAGTAATCCCTAGTAAGGAACCTAGAATGATTTCACTCAGCTCTGAGTCCAATGGGCACAAAAATGAAAGCCAAAATATTGCCAAAATATTGAATTAAACCCTCTAAAAGCATTACCATACCTTTGCAACCTGACACCCAGGAGATCCAACTAATCCCTCACAACAGCTATAGCGTTTTTCCAAGCCACCTGGAACTGCAAGAAAAGAGAAGGTTAAAAGTCAGTAGTTTTTTACAGCAACTAACAATATGAAAAGCAAGTAGCAGTCTTGTTCCTTTACTGAAACTTTTCCCCCTATTTTCTCCTGAAAGAGCCCTATAGAAAGAGGCAATTTAAAATACAGTTTGGTCCTAGCCATGACAAGACAAACTGTACATCATTCCTTCCCCATATCAGATTTCTTAACATAGAAGATACCAAAGAAAGGCAGAGAGAACTCTAGTATCCAGAAGCAAGCACTTCATATGTGTTTATTTTCATAGCTTCCAAGCAACTAAAGAGTCCCTGAGGACTCTCAGAGGCTCAGGAGTCTCTGGGTCACTGAGGTTGAAAGCGGCCTCTAGAGATCCTCCAACCCCCTGCTCCAGCAGAGACACCCAGAGCACAGGGCACCCAGTTGCATCGAGGTGGGTTTGGAAGATCTCCAGAGAAGGACCCTCCACAGCCTCCCTGAACAGCCCGTGCCAGGGCTCTGTCACCTTTACAGTGAAGAAGTTCCTCTTCACATGAAGATTAAAATTCCTGTGTTTCCAGTTGTACTCATTGCCCCTTGTCCTCGGTGCTGGCCACCACTGAGAAGAGTTTGGGCCCCATCCTCCCTACCTTCTCCCCTCAGGCATTTATATCTATCGATCAGATCTCCTCTCAGTCTTCTTTTCTGCTGCTGGATGTCAGCGCAGCCCTCTGCAGTGCCAGCCACTCCATCCAGTTTGGTATGATCTGTAAACTTGCTCAGGGTGACTCTGTGCCCTCATCCAGGTCACTGATGAACAAGTTGAACAGCACCTGGCCCAGTGGGCCCCCTGACCCCTGGGGGACACCACTGGCCACAGGCCTCCAACTGGACTCAGGCAATTTATCACAGATCTCGGAGCTCTGCCATCTACCAGTGCTCTATCCACTCAGTGAGGAGGACCTCACTGTCCAAGGTCTCAAAGGTAAAGACATATTCAGAGAAAACAGACTTCATTAACAGCAACCTCAGTGCAAAATAAGTTTGCACATACTCTGACTTCACTTTTAAGAACAGGTATTATGACTTATAATGTCCTCCAAAATATCAATTGTACTTGCCTTTTTGTTCTAATACTCTACCAAAATGGTAATTGCATTCTTCTTTACGTGTATGTCTTCCTGAGGAAGTAACTGTGTATACTTTGCCACATCTACAACAAACTCTTCTGAAAGCTGGAAAAAAAAAAAAAAAAAAGAAAGTATGTTTCCTAGTTGGGTTGTCAAGAAGTTCAAACATACAGCTATTCTGTATATATTCTGTGAAACATTTATTCCTCGCAGGTGAAATAATAAGTTACATGTATGGCAGTTTGCTAGAATGGAACATCTATACATAAGCATTTTACAGAAAAGACAATTTCCATTATAGAGAATTAGGGAGAGGGGGAGAAAATAAATAAATAAAACATATAAACACACAAAACCCACAAGCTTATCTGCAGTTACTTCTATTGTTAAAACAAAATTATTGAATAAAATACTTGTGTATTACTTGTGTTGCTCAGGATTGAATAAAAAAGCTTAAGAATTCACTTGCAGTCCAACCTCTACATATAGAGCACTAGTGCAAGATATTTCGTTATCTGAATTTTATTGTCCTATGTAACCACTGAGTCAAGTTCAAGTTCCTTGTAGACAGTTCCACTTACCGTCACATAATTTTTTTTTTATAATCCCATTAAATACAGCATTACCATGTTTTTCAGGATGTGGTTGAGGGAAGTTATTTTCATCCAGTTGTTCCTTAGTCAAAAGATATTCTTTTAAAAGCTCATAGAGAGCAGCATTTGTAAGATCTAAATAAAAAGAAATTTCTATACTTAATGAATATTAGACTAAATTTAATTCTTAAATATATTGATACTAATACTTCTAAAATAAAATGAAGCATAAACTACGATGTACATAGGGATTTCAAAGCAAAAATTGTATATTCATATCTCAGCACAATTAGAAGTGGCCAGCAGGGAAACCATAACTAAGAAGCTGTACAATATGAAATTCTGCGTTATGATGAAAAAACTTCACATGTAATACTAAAAACTTGCTCTTTCCAACCAGAATTGACATTTTTTCCCTATTAGGAGAATGAATCTTCAGATATCAACAGCAGACTGTACTGCATCCCTGGCTATTTACCTATGGTTAATATATAAAACTTTATCAAAAGCAGGGTCACATTTTCAATAAAATAAAGCTAATTATATGCTGAAATGGAAAAGTGACATTTCTCCCTTCTTTACCTTTCTTTTCCTCTGACTTCATAGATCCAGTTTCACTCATGGACTTACAGTCACTAAGTTGCCCTGAAGGCAGAAAAATATTAGAAGAATTAACATTAGAAGAAATTTTAACATTTTCTTCAAAGTTGATATCCTGCTGAATTTCTAACCAGATCTATAGAATTAAAATATATTTCTTTCAGTTGATACCTATCTATAGCTGAATTACAATATATAGAATTATCTTTAGTAAAGTAAAACTAAACAATTCTTTTTAGTCTATTCCTCTTTCATTCTTATTTCTCTACATGAAATACATATAAACAACAAACAAAAAAAGCTTTATTGAAAGAAAAACTACCATGATCCCTTAGCTTTTTGAGGGTGTTCACAGCAATATTCAGGTACATATTTTTACTGCCACAACGATCATAAATTGATTTTTCTTCCATCAGGGCCTATAGTAAAAAAAAACCACAAAGAAGTTAATGTTGTATGTTTCTATCATCTCCATTTAGAATGTGGTATTTTTGAACCTAGAGATGGAAGACATGTTTAAATAGTATACTAAACCNAGGTGAATTAGCCTTCTGGGAAGACAGTTTCAGTAGCTACAAAGGAAAGTAGGTACAAAGGAAAGCAGGATTTCAGGGAAGACAAATGCTCCAATCAGAATTTTAAATCTCACCAAGTACTACATTTCTAGTTAAGGAAATACAGTAAATTTCCTTTTAAAAAGCTGTAGGAAAATGAGATGAAATGACAATTTCATTTCACTCATGCAACTATGAAGAAAAACATCACATTGGAACTAAGATTAATAAACTCATTAGTTTATTATTATTTCATTATAAAATTGATTATATTATTATATATAATATTTATATTTATTTATTATTTATTATAGATAGTTATTTTATATAATAATTATTAGTTTATTAACAAAACAATTTACTAATCTCTGGGGAGAAGAAAAAGGGTTTCTCCCTCCTCACTCTCCCCTTGTTTTTTATTTCATTCTTTACTGTCCTTAACTATACTACTACACTTAACAGAAAATAAGCCTATTTCAGCTATAAAAAGGGCTTTTTAATAGAAACACTGTAGCAGCTGTAATTTGCTAGTCTATAGAACAGAGGGAAAAATGGAAAGCCGAGGAAGCTTAGATATAACACTGGAAAGTTATAGAGAAGCTGAAACATTATTTTGTGGGAAAAGGTAATGAAAGACATGCTGCAATGCAGAATAAGTAGAAGAGCAATAACATCTAGTATTTTACTGCAGGTGCTGTAACATATATGTAAAGTCTTACAAGAATATCTTCATAAGAAGAATCTTTCAACTTCCAGCACTAGTGCGAGGATATTAGTGTAGCCAGTATATTTGCTAGTGTATTAACAGTTAATACAAGATGAAAATGACTGAGATGATTTTTGCTTTCCAAAAGCATATTTGCTTCCTGCCCTGACCTCAAAATCATTATTTACATTCCGGAAAGGATTCCATAGTTCCATGAAGATATTTTATTTTGCATTTTCCCATTTTACAATGAAGCTTCTCTACTTTCCTAGTTACAATTCATGTCATTTCTAAGATTTTTGAGGGAAATCTGTAATTCATTAATTAGAACAGGAAAAGCAAAAGTCCCAGTATATTTTAACCTTCTCCTGCTTACTGAAGAGGCAGAAATGGTTGCCCTTTAAACACAAACACAAAAACACCACTACATTGTGCATCATTAAGACATAATGACTTCATTAAGAGAAAGAACTGCAGAGACCTACATATTTCCAAACACTGCAAACCTTATCAATAGCTTCATTCACAGTGCCATAAATTTTGAAGCATTCTTCAAGAAAGAAACTGAAATATCGCTGTCGTGTGTCATGAGGTACTTTAGATCCTGATTCTGGAATGGAAGGCTTTTTTCCAGTAGAAACCTTTAAAAAACCCAAAAACATAAAAACACATCCAGTGACCATGTAGCAAAGCTACTCCTGAAGAACCAAACAGTTTACATACATTCTTATATACAAAATCCACATATGTTCTTGTGTCCTGCACATGCAGGAGACACTCTTCCTATTTGAAATACAAACATGAAGTAATAGAGACTTTCAGCTGTAATATTGGTTGCAATTGTAATTACAACTAATTGCAATTGTACTAATTACAACGAATTGTAGTATTGTAATAATTGAAATATTGTGTGCAGTTCTGGGCTCCCCAGTGTAAGAAGGATGTAGAGCCGATTAACATGTCTAAGCTCATGAAGGAAGAATGTAGGTGGGAAGGGGCCAAGTTCTTCTCAGTGGTGACCAGTGACAAGGGGCAATGGGTACAAGTTGAAACCCAGGCAGTTCCATCTCCATGTGAGGCGGAACTTCTTGACTGTGAGGGTGCCCGAGCCCTGGCACAGGCTGCCCAGGGAGGTTGTGGAGTCTCCTGCTCTGGAGATCTTCCCAACCCGCCTGGATGCCGCCCTGTGCCCTGTGCTCTGGGTGACACTGCTGGAACAGAGGGGTTGGACTAGAAGATCTCTAGAGGTCCCTTCCAACCTTAACCATTCTGTGACTCTGTGATTCTGTGTAATGTACAGTATTTAGAGACAGAGTTAAGCCATAACATCTCAATCTTCATTAGAAAGAAAATCTTGTAGTCTGTTCTGTCCCAGAAATCTTCAGTACCTCTGCTTTATATAAAAAAAAAGTTGTTTACATCTATAGCTTCTACAGAGGGAAAACAAAAACATAACTTGAACCACAAAACATAACTTGAACCACAACTTGATTTAGTCAATCAGAAAAGCAGTACCATTGGTAGCTGCCATTAGAATGATGAGAATCTCCTGGGAGCAATAAAAAAAATAGTTACAGAATTAATGGAGTATTTCAAATGGCCTCACTCACTACTGCAAGTTATGCAGCCAAATTTCTCTGCATTTGGTAAACTACAGGTGTAAACAGAGGGCATAGAGTGAATGAAAGAAATCTACCTTCCTGACTATGTTACCTCTTTTTCTCGCTCCCCCCCCACCCTGGCCTCTGTTTTTGACATGTGACTGTTGCTTGACCTAGGGCAGTTTGCATCTAGGTATATGTTCTTTTGGAGAAATTGCTGCAAACAAAAACAACTTACTTTTTGCTGAGATTTCTGGAAGTAGGAATGCATCATAGTGGTATGTTCAGTTATTGAGAAACATTGCATATAAAAAGAAGTGTTTGTTTTCTCATGAATTACAAAACTAAAAAATTGTTTGTCATTAAGAAAATGCATCAGCTGTTATTAAATGGGCAATAGCTATGAAGAACAGGTGGAACCCTCTAGCTGATTTCCTACGAATAGATGGCTTTGAATATTACTGCTAGACTTGCTACAGAGCATACACATATCTTTGCTTGAAAATAACATGCAATGCATGCAGTAAATAAGTATTTTTTTTTAATTGTACTTGTATATCGTACTGTTTAAGCCCATGTTAATCCACTACTGCCTTTAATTAAGTTCCTCACTTCTGCTTGCAGCTACATGCCATATAGAGATACAAGTTCTGCAACAGTAACTCTACAGTACCTTACTCTGCACAGGAGCAACTCTTTTAAAGGAAGGTCTATAGGGCACAACTGCTGTAACATTTTGTTCCAGTAGTACACACAGTTGACTGCTATTGGCTTCAACAGGCTGAACTTCAAGCAAGTTAAAATAGGCTGAAACAAATAAAAGATACAGATTAAAGTTAATCTCTAGCAGTAAACTTTATTTAATCAAATTAAATAAATCTGGAATTTGATTACTCCACAGCTGCTTTGGCAAAGTAAGGAAAAGTAAACTGTGAAAGTATATCCTGAACTTCGGAAACATTAAGATTTCACTTTCGCAAAGTGATTTCCTACAAAATGTCCTAAAAAGAACAATGTGGCTTTTGATCCAAACAGTATTGCTCAAAGATTTAGAGCAATAAAACCTGTCCCCAGTGAATGGAGGCTTCCAAATACTTAGTCTTGTATGTGGATACAGCAGCTACATGCAAAAGCTAACTGCCTATCATTCAACTCTCAGATTGCTTTCACATGACCAAGAGAAGGAGACACATTCCAGAGATGCCTGACACAAAACAAACTCTAGCTTGTCAAACCTACGGATGACTTTGTCATACCCATCGGTCCTATGCTTTGAACTTCAGTAGCTGACAACTCCAACACAGGTTCTTTCTTTCCAGAAGCCGTAGCAACAAAATCTTCATTTCTACCAGCAGCTATGAACTCCACTGCTTCCTGCTGCATTCTTGCATTATCACCCTGCTGTAAAGACACTCTGAAAGGCCCAGTTTCTTTTTTGCTCTGTACCTGGTATGCATACACACAGAAATAGATGAGTTAATATTCAAGTAATTACACTCACAGCAAGACCGTGCTAACATTACTTCTTAAAACTCATTCTGCTATCAGCTGGAGAAGGACAAAGCTGCAGGAGCACTGGGAAGGGTAATAGGCTTAAAAGAATATGCCTTAATATAGTCATCCAAAGTCTTCTGAGAAGAGAGTAAGAAACACTTCTGGTTTGCTCATAATATAGGTCCACACTTCAAAAGGGCTTTTCTAGGCTCTCTTCATTAGTCTCAGCAGTTCTAGGCAGCTGCTGATTTCACCTGTGCCTGGAACCAACTCCAAGTACTACAGGATTACATTTTTACGTATGTGTATTTGTATACAACAGCTTTTAGGAGAAGCAGTAATGAGTAGTTAGTTTTCATTCATTTCAAAGCATTTTTGCAATTAGATTACGAGACAGAACCCCAGCAAAACCGAGGTCACCATGAGTCTACTGAAAGTAAACGGACCTATGTCAAACTTCAGCCTAATACAAGATTATAACTCACATCAAGATTTGCAGCATGTGTAATTCTTTTCTTTTGCACAGGAACATCTTCTGTTTTTAGTAAATCCACATTTTCTTCAAGTGCCTATTAAAAATAAGAATTGACTATTTTGCACCAAATATTGCACTAAAGGTGCAATCACTTTGCTTAGGATTATGCTTATAGTAAGCCTTAAGAAATCCCATCCCAAAGGGGTGAGCACTTAGGGCAGTTCTCTGCCTCAGTAAATATATAGATTTCCCATTATTAAGCTAGTTTAAAAAAGATTAACAGTTCTTTTTAGCTTTCTCTACTGGTCCTGTAGACTCAAATATTTAGCATCAACTAACACACACTTTGGAAAGAATGCCTGAACTTGACTAAACATAGTTTCATTTCCTCATATCCTTATAAAAAAAGCAAGTACAGAAAGGAAAACAAGATACCTGCTTATCATCTTTCTTTTGCACTTCTTTTTCAAACTCGTAGAAAATTCTCCGACACTCTTCTATTGGATCATCTGATTCTGAGAGCTCTGTATCCCCCTCATTAGATTCCACTTCCTCAGAAGATGAATCAAATATTGTCATTTCGCTTTCTTTGCTTGCGCACACAGCTTCAACAAGGGTTTTCTTATTATTCTTTTTAGCCAGGTCTGTTTTATAGCAAGTCTCCTTGCCCATATTTAAGTAATCATCCAGATAAGGGCCAGTATCTTCTAAAATATCATTACCTTTATTTTCTTCTGTGCTCTGGATCTTCTCTATATTTATTATCGTTTCCTTAGAATTTCCTCCAGATATGCTTTTATCTCCCAAAGAGAAGCTAGTGTTCCAGACTGACTGCGCTACTCCTTTTCTGGTTATACAGTTATTAGGACTATGTCCCTGAACAGATGCTTCAACTAGCATATTAGTTTGTGCAATCTCTGGCTTCAGAGTTCCCTTCTGCATGTCAGGTTCAAGACAGATAGCTGAAGACCAATGTTCTTCCTCAGAATACACAAAAGCATTTGTTTTCTCCATAAGATTACCTGAAAACTTCAGTATTTCATTGTTGACATCAGACAAATATATTTTACTAGTTTCTGGAGAAACATCATTTAGTGTTTTAGATTTACTTAAATTCCTGTCATCCTTTTGACAAGCAATTATTTCCTTTGATTTTTCTACTGCACACCTAGAAGGACTGTCTGCTATGTCACTAGCATGCAGCTCTTCTGCACATATTACGGCAGCCAGTTCTTCCTTATTACTGTTTTCACAATTTCTACTTATTCTTGGCTTTTTATTAACAGTGAATGGAGGCACATCAATGATAAGGTCATATTCATCATCAGAGTCTTGAAGTTTTATTTCAAGTTTCACAGTGGAAGAGTTTGACCTCTTTGTAGATCTGCATCTAGTCCTCAACGGCGACATCCTTGAACTCTCCTCCTGAGACTCACATGGAAATACTTCCTCCGACTTCAAACTCTGGTTAGCATTTTCATCCTCTATCTCTATTGAAGAAACAAGGAGATTTGAAAGACAATTCACTAGAAAGTTATACTCAAGAAAGCTGATGGACAAGTATCAATGCATTTTTCTAGTATAAAAACCACCAATTATCCCAGTGTTTGAAAAACTAAAAGAAAAATACCCTACAAGAACTTCATTAAGAGAAAGTGTCTTGCTCTCCTTAAGACTATTTTCACAGGTCACAGTGGTTTTAATCATTTCATCTCAAAAAGAGAAATGTACTGAGAGTTCCTCCTGTTCTTTAACTCAAATGAAAAAGAAGTTTGATCTTAAGAAGCCCAGTCCTGCTAAGTCACAATCCGCCCACAGACTTCATCTGAGGAAAAAAAAAGAAATTTTATTAATTACACTAGGAACTACCAATCTTACCACCACAAACACCCTGTAACATTTCAAAACAGACATATTTACATGTTCTTCAAACTCAGTTCAGAAGAACAGTTTCAGAAGAATTTTTTAAGTTAAGATTAATTTACTTTAGGACTGATAAAAATAAATAATAAATTTTACTAATTTTCTAATAATCTAATAAAATATACTTTTACCTAATAAAAAGATAAGATTAACTTAAGTTTTTTTTTTTTTAACAATTTTTAAGGTTTAGGCTGCTAGCACTGCTAGGTTCTGCATTTCCCATTCTAAAGGCGTTTTGGTACTCTGCACCCTCACCAAGCAGCGCCTTCCTCAGTCATTAGGGCATCCCCGTTGCCTGAAAACGCCAGTTCTAACACAAATAAGGAAACACCGGGAGGGAGGGAGAGAAAGCCGCGAACGCTGCTGCTCGGGCGGCAGAGGCGGCGGGCTGCCTTGCCCCGCTCCGCGCTCACCCGGGGCCGTGCCG
>VZSG01001102.1:135049-162281 GCA_013398315.1 Nothoprocta pentlandii | reverse complement strand
AAAAAAAAAAAAAAAACCAACTTTCTAACATATTAGGTGAAAAGTGTGGAATTCAACTGGAAATACTGCTTAAAGCTCATTTTCAGGTAGAAATGAGAAAGCAGTTTGTAAGAAGCAAATGATACTTCTGGATTCTTATTTCCCTTTGTTTGAGCAGCTGCACAGTGCAAATAAAAAAGCTATATTGATTTTTTTAAACATAACATTGGATTAGAAAATAATATTGAAGATTGTAAATATATGTGGTTTACAAATATTTGCATTCTATAATTGCTTCTACAAAATAGTGAAAAGGTTGAAATATACTAATTCATTTTTTCTTCTGCAAAGAGCAGCAGAATTTTAAGTAGGTTCTTTTCTGACTATTCAGCATCTGATATGTGGTATTTGATCATACTTGTAGTGTCCCCCAAAAAGAAGTTCACATATAAAATGATAAAAAATAAATAACCACTATATTTAGATAATAGGAATTTCTGAGAATATTATGCATAGTGCAAGGTTCTACGTGCATGCCATAATGGATTGTTAAGCTGGGTTTGATTTCATCCTATCCGAATGCTGGATATAGAAGTGCAATTATAAGGTTATTTTGGAGGTACTTAATACAAATTGCATACATTTGGGAAAGTACAATCCTAAGTCTGTTTCATACTAGTCATCTGTTTGTATTTAAAAAAAGGTCCTTAAAAATGTTTAAATTGATGTACAGTAATGACTGAAAAAATAGGTCTATTACACAAAAGGTTGTGTGAATCATTTACAATGAACATAACTCAAAACCATCATAAGTTCAAACCAGGCTGCCTAAAGTTGAATAAAAAAAAATCATATGAAGATTGGTTATACAGCAGATAGTATATTGATTTATGAAGACAGTAATTTACCATTTAGCTCTAAAATTTGACTATTAACAATTCTTGACATTCAAAAGATAAACTATATTTTACAATTAAAACAAGTTTTTGACTTTCTTAAAAACGTGATTTTGTGTGCATTTCTCCTTAAAGAAAACTCATTTTTCAGACTTTTTAAATATAAAAGTCTTTTTTTTTCTAAATTTGAAACAAATTTACAGAAGCTTTATTTTTATTTCAAGTAGATAGTTTCAAAACTATCAGGCTGCTGCAACATTCTTAATAAGATATACAAAATGATCAAGTGATAGTTTATAGAGTTATTAAAAACTGTTGTCATATATATAGCTGGGTTATTTATCCAAGGTAGGTTAAAAATGTACTAATCTTTGTCAAAACAGTATGCTTTCCAATTCTTAGTTACATAGAAAAAGTTATGTATATAGAAATACATATTTCCTCAGAAAACAAATCTAAGAGGCTTATATAATTCACATTATTTTTAATTCTTTTAAGATGAAAAATCCAATCAGAATGTGATCACAGAGGAAAGCAATCCAAAAATGAGCAGAAAGAACTGAAAATTAAATGCCTTGGAATAGTACATACAGTCAAAGAATAAATATAAACATTTAGTTTAGTAGTTTAACAGAAGGTCTATGGTCTACATAAGTCTAAGGGAAAAGAAATAATATATTATCTTTAATACAAATAATAAAATATAAATAATAAGAAAGAAACAGCTAAAAATCAGAGGGAATGAATTTCTATCATTCCCCAAAATAGGAACTAGAATGCAATAAATAATTGTATTTCATATTTGATGTCCAAAAAATACTCAATACACCCTCGAGAAAATGCACCTCTTTAAGTCTGAAAAAAACAGGTACCAAGATAGAAAAGGATTAAAAGAAAGAAAAAAAGATTTGTGAGAAATGTGTGAATAAATATTCAATACAGTTAATAAAGCACAATCTGATCAGGGTTTCTTTTCTAGTGCAGATGGGAATCTGAATTAGGATCTCAAGAAATTATTGTAACATGTACAGTAAATACTAAAAAATACTGTGTGAAGACTGGTAGATTCTGAATTATACTTTAACACACACAAACAAACACACAGTTTTCAATTTTTTGACAGAATTTGTTGTCTTTATTTACAGGGTGATATGGGGGAGAATAGCTCAAAGAGAAAATAGAAAGACCATTTTCTTCCCAGTATCATAGAATAAGTTTATAAGTTTATCCATATTTCAGGAGCAGACAAAAATAATGACAGGCAATAGGCAAAGAAGCACTGAAGTATGATGCTTAATGGTAAAATAAGTGGTGTAAATGAAATCCTATTCCTAATTGGGAAGGCTGTGAAACCTCCATCACTGTAATATTTCAGATATGTCACTTGTACAGGGCTTGGGTGACATCTGTCATAAAAGCTGAATTTCTAATTTAGGTTAATAGAGAAATGACACTGTCCAGGTGAAATCTCCTACTCTTTAAGGACTCTATCCTGAGCAAAGCTGACATGAGTCTTTCAAATATGGGGTTAAGAAGACTTCTGGTAAACTGCACCTCATGTGGGTAATATGGGACGAAGTAATGAAAACTTTTTGACCCTTTTTCTAACAGGTTTTCATGACAACTCTAATAGCTTCAATAGAGTTAGCAATATTGAAAATGCAATAGTGCCTGAAAAGCACATCAACCTACTTGCCTTTTTGCCCTGAGGCTGCTTGAAGTTGATAGACAGTAAAGATTATGAAAATTCCAAAATATTTAGTTAATTGTATTTTTTTTTTTTAACTTGACTGTACTCAGAGCTCAGCCCTAAGACAATAGCAGGGTGTCTGCATTGCAATGGACTAATTAATAACAAAGCAAAAAAAAAAAAAAAGCATAAGAAATATTATGATTGATACCATTATTATATTGAAAACTGAACTCCATTTCTGTGAGGAAATAGAAGTTATCTAAAAAAAAAAAAAAAAAAAAAATCCAAAGGCACATATACAGAGAAAGGAAAATAAAACAAAAAATAATAATGCAAGATAGTGCTTGTCTACCACCAAGATCTGAATTAAATCCTGTCTAGAAATCAAAATCGAAGATGTTTCCAAACAGCAAAGAATAGTCCTTTGATAATTTCAGATTGCAAAAACTGATAAATAGAAAGACTTTTTTTTCCTTCTGGAAAACCACTTTTTTTTTTTTTTCTCAGTTCTACAGCACATTAAACAAGAATGAATGATCAATCATGTACAATGTCCAACATTTTAGATAGCTTTTTTTGTGACACAGGATAACGGATGCAGAAATACTTGAGATATATTTTAAACGTAAGCTGAATGAATTGTTGAAGGATGTTCTGAAAACAAAAGTTTCTCTCTCTGGAAGTATAAAATATCTTGGAAGTTAAGCTAGAAGGGAAAAAAAAATCTTAAAAAAAAAAAAAAAAAAGCAAGGGACAGTTGTGACTAGGATTTAAAACTGTATTTTGCAAGAATCTTTAGGTTCACATACAGTCACATGGAAAAAGATTTAAGCAGAAGACAGTTTTGCACAAGCAGAAGTTTAAGGGATATGAGGAGCCTCTCTTTAATTGCCACAATTTTGCTTTGCTTTAGTATTTCCCATTCATCTTTTTCAATGAGATGAAACACAAGAGAACATAGCTCCTGGGGATAGGGAGCGGGGCAGTGATTGAGAGGAATTTTTGGGCAGGATCAGTCTCCCCTGGCACCCGCCAGCACTGCGAGTCGCAGCCCCCGGGCTCCCCATGACCACGCAGCCCGGCAGCCAGGACATGACCAGACCTGTCGGCAACAGCACCACATAGCAACAGATTAAGAAGGTGATGGACTTAAGAATGATGTGATGGACTTTTAGCTGGACTCTGGTGGTATCGGATTCACCAACAATTTAGTTAAAGAACTAAATAAAAGGACGTGAGAATGATAAAATGTAACAGTAAAGAGAAAGGAAATGCATTTACTCCCATTTGAAAATGGGAGATCAAATCACCTGCTGTTAAGATAGACCAGCTATTTGTTCCAAGATTCTATTTGGAAAATAGGCTTTTTGGTTTAGACAAAATCAGTCATGAATCTTTGGTTTTGGTAGAATGCATATGGTCATATGCAAAAATAAAGCAGTAATATGATATAACAAGGTTATTCTGTTTTAGTAAAAGAATCCATGTTGAGACATTAGTCACACTGTGTAAGAGAAATCCTGCTTTGTATACAAATATTTGCATTCTTATACATATGGATATATATGTACAAAACAAGTTGAAAATTAACTAAATTCAAAGTTAAGCTCTATATGTCTGTTCTTTTTCTGACATTTATGCTTTTAGATACTTATATAATGAATGTTCAGTATGAGGGATCTTTTTATCACTCCAAAATGCTCCTTTGGTACACTACTATGAAAACACTACTAAGTAGAACACTACTATGGAAATTTCTTCTCCATGGTGCTTAGGGCCATACAAACACCATGGATAAATTCAGGATAACACACCTGTTAATGGGAAGATTGAATCCTGCAGTTAGTCAGTTAGTTATATTAATAGTCATGGCTGATGAATATTTAAAAACATGCAATTAAAAATAATGAATCTCTATGAATAATGAATCTTAATTTCAGAAAAGTATCTTTTCTCTTTGTAATGGTGATTTTTTAATCAGACTTCTAGATGATATTGTTACACTAAAAGAAAAAATCCATTAAATATTTCATGTACTTCTACTTAAAGACTGCTCTACTGTATATGAAAAATATGAACAGAACTACATGAAGTAGGAGAATGAGTAATATATTGTGACATTATGTACAATACAATGACATTATGTAGTCAATCTAACTATATATAGCTAGGATAGCTACTTACAGTAAGTTTGGATGATAGAGATCAAAGTATGTACATTCTCATCCTATCAAAATCATCTTCATGTGGAGGACAAAATCCTATTAAAAGTGTTGTGGAAGTGGGTAAAAGCCGTGACAGAAGCTGATGCTGAACTTGCTGAACTGTTTTCCGTTTATTATGATTTAGAACTGTAAAGTTGCTTGACCTTAGTAAACAACATGTTACTTTTTCCAAAATAGAGATTTTCTCCTTAAAAAAATAATTGCCTTAAATACTAATCTGTTAATGTTAACATGTGTATATAATATATTTACAATATCTGAAACATTTCTGGAAGTAATGCAATGGTTTGTGAAATTGCAAAGATACACAAATCACAAAAATCGTTCTTTGCAAAATCACAAGTTCTAGTAATATATATTGACTCAGTACTGTTGGAAGTTTTCATTTTAAAGTCATATCTTCTACTATTTATATTAATAATATGCTAACAGCTATTATAATTATATACAATATCTTTGAGAACAATAATATATTCATCAATCAACCCAAATAGTTACCACATCTTTCAGAGGCTTGAAGTTACTGTAGCTTTCATGAGCACATTAATTAGCAAAATACAATGCAACAATGTGATGATGAAGTATGATGAAACCCAGGCTTAAGGAAAGGAAAATTTTATGTGTATGTAATTGTGTAATTTCATAATATCAAGATATAGAACTGAGATTTTTAATTCCTGAAATTGCTAAGTAAACTCAGTGGAAATATATGCCATTCTGAACTAAGATTTTTTACAGTCATTTACAGGCTCTCAATTCTTAAAGATTCTTCAAAAGTGTTTTTGAAGCCTACCCTCCATTTTTGCCTCATTGAAATTTCTTGAATGTGAAATTAGCTTTAGGACTTATCTCCCTTTAGGCTGTTCTTAGAGTATCTACTTCTAAGCTGTTATCTAGTTTGTTATTATAGTTAATGAAAACCTAGTCCTTGAAGTTGCTTAAACAAGGATTTTCTTGCATTTTGTGTTACTTACGGTGTTTCTCCTAGTATCTAGCTGCTAACACAGAAATGTATATACACCTTCCATAAATCCTGTTGCAAAACTATGCAGGTTTATCAAATGGCACATGTTGCTCTAGCCTGCCCTAAGCTGTAGGAACTTATGCTTTAGACCTCTGAAAATGGGCAAGATTAATCTTATCTGAGATGCTCAGGCACTCTCCCATATGCTTCACTGCTGTAAGCATCACCTGGACTTTTATTTGCAAATGTATACACTGCTATATAAAATAATCAAAACTGTGCACTCCATAGATGACCATGCCCAAGCTGCATTGAGATCACTGGGACCAAAACAGAGACAACAACCTCTTTTGAATCTTTGAGTGAAGTAAAACACTTAAGATTATGATCCTGTAAGATGATACAGGAAAGAGTACTATTATCCTCAAACTGGCACCACTTCTTCATTCTGCTGAAGAAGGAATCATACCATATCTAGACCATATGTAGAATCACATGTAAATATGATTGTTAAATGAGGCTCATCTCATTTTTTTTTCTTTTGTGAGGGAGAGGTCAAATATGAAGACAGGAGAGAGACAATGTGTGAATAGAGAGGTGTCTTCCATCCCTTTGCTATCTCTATTTCCTAAAAAGAATAGTTGCCTTTATGACATTACTATAATAACAAGGGCATCCCAAGAGGAATATGAAAATAAGTCATAACGTATATTTATTTCTGTTAAACTGAACAGAAACCCTCATATATACTGATGGAAGCAAAGCAGAGAAAAGCAATAGGACTATTATTGATTGGGGAATGAATACAGAAATTTAATGCATAAAAATGACATTTTTATTGTTTTTTTTTTTTTTTCGTTTACATAGCTGGTCTATATTAACCACAATCACAACAGGATTTAGAGTGTAGCAAGAATATAGCTGTTTCAGAGAACAGAAGATAGATCTCAATATATATATCATTTACATTGATGTTTTTATTTCTAAGTTGTCCTACAATATTGTTCATTCTTTTCCATGAGTATGATTTTTGGAGCTCAAATAGATAGCAAAATGTCCCCTTTAGGGGAATATGTAGATCTACTTTTAATTGATTTCATCGGAAAAAAATCTTCAAGCAATTCATACAGTGTTATCATAGGGATCTATCCTTAGGAGAGAACAGGATCTCAAACTCTTGCACTATTCTTCAGATTTGAGAAGGAAATACTGCCTAAAGACATAGAAACATAATATTGTGCGGGTCAGAATAGACCTCTGGAAGTTATCTGACCATTTACTTTATGGTTTAAGCAAGTTTCTCTGGGCCTGCTCTGAAGTTTTGAACATTTCCAGAGATGGAGATTACACATCCTCCCTAAACAACGTTATAGAGCTTGACCATCTCATGATATTATTTTTGTCCCTGTATCTAGTCAGAATTTCGTATAGTCCAGCTTTTGTCCTATGCCTCTTGTCCTTCCACTATGAGCCTCTGAAAAGTCTAGCTCTGCCTTCTCTGCAATCTCTCATTAGGTTGCTGAAAAAAGCACCAACATCTTCTCCTTAGCCTTTTCTTAAAGATAAACAAGCTCAGTTCTCTTAGGATTTCTTCTAATATCATGTGCTCAAACTCACTCAAGTTTATGAATGTCTTTCTTGCATTGGGAGCACTAATCTTCCTTTTTGCCCTGCTTGAAGAGGAACATTATGTTTGGACTTTTCCCATCCTCAACAGTCACAGAATCACAGAATATTCAAGGTTGGAAGGGACCTCTAGAGATCATCTAGTCCAACCTTCCTGTTCAAGCAGGCACACCTATAGCATGTGGCACAGGGCGGCATCCAGGCGGGTTTGGAAGACCTCCAGAGGAGACTCTACAACCTCCCTAGGCAGCCTGTTCCACTGCTCTGTCACCCTCACAGTAAAGAAGTTCCTCCTCACTTGGAGATGAAACTTCCTGTGCTCCAGCTTATGGCCATTACCCCTCGTCCTATCGCTGGCCACCAGTGAAAACAGCCTGTCCCCTTCCTCCCTGCATTCTCCCTTCCTGAACTTATACACATTAGTCAGATCCCCTCTCAGCCTTCTCTTCTCCAGAGAAAACGGGCCCAGCTCACTCAGCCTCTCCTCATATGGGAGATGTTCCATTCCCTTAATCATCTTGGTTGCTCTTCTCTGGACCCTCTCGAGAAGCTCCACGTCCGTCTTACACTGGGGAGCCCAGAACTGCACACAGTACTCCAGTACTCTCCCCTCATTCAAAGATGATGCAACAAGGCTTCACAATGGCATCAGATAGCTTTCTCAGCACCATCAGACACACTCATCTGACCGCATGGTATGTGGCATGAGTTATATTTCTTTCCTACACATCTGGGATGTCTGAATAAATCTTAGCAGTAAAAACTAAACCAAACTAAAAAAAGCATTAGAGTACCTATTTTTTTAAAAAAATCCTTTTCAATATATATTCTACCCCGTGGAGCAGCTGCTCACATTTTCATCAGCCTTTCCTTGGTTAATAGTGTATTACGGAAACAATTATTGCCCCTTACAGCCCTTTCTGCTTTCAATTCCATCTGAATGTTGCTTTCCTGAGAATGCACAGGCAATGCCTCTGTATTTATCCAAGGTAGATTCTCCTTTTTTTTGCATCTTCTGCATACTTTGTTTTTCCTTTTTGAGCTAGTCAGGAGTTCCCAGTTTATACAAGATGATTTTCTGCGACACACTTGACTTGGTTGTTCTTGTGCTCCAAGGAATTTTTTTGTGATCAACCACCTCTCCTTGGCCCCTTTGCCCTTCAAGGGCAGTCCCTCATTGAATCTCACCAAGTATATTCCTGAACAAGCTCAAATGAAGAGATTTGGCTGCTGATCGTCCCATGGAAAGCATTCTAGGATTTCTCTTGTTCCCGTCTCTCAGTATTTTAACTCTACCAGCAGTCAAGTTTTCTCTCAGTTCTTACTGATCACATATAAAGAATTTGTCATTAACACCATTCTGAAATGTCCTGACTATACTGTGCTTAACCATAGTGATCTTTCAGCACAGGTCACCCTGGCTGAAGTTTCTCATGAGTCCAAACACTTGCAATTGCCAGTTTAAGTCAAAGTCAAAGAAGGCTTTTTATGCTTTCTCTTTTTAATTAGGCAATCTGTAAAAGATAGTTACCACAATGTTACCTGTGTTGGTCTGTATTGATGAGCTGGCTCATCAGCTGTCTCAAGGCAAAGCTCTTTGCAATTCAGCTACTACTTTTATTCCTTTCTCATTCAGCAAGCCTTACCTTCATGTCATAGCTTTTCTAGAGTTCATATCCAATTCATTCAATATCAGATCAGGTTTTAAAATAAACCTTTTAGTACTTTTAGCACTTTTTTTTTTTTTTTTCCTCCAATCTGTTGTATTTTCTTGCACAGTACTTGATGGAGTTAGAGTCTAAATACCTGCCACAGATTCCTTCTACCATAGCAGCTTATTAAACCACCATGTCTAACCTGACAACAAAGCTAGGGGAGGGAGGGAGGGAGGGAGGGAGGGAAGGAAGGAAGGAAGGAAGGAAGGAAGGAAGGAAGGAAGGAAGGAAGGAAGGAAGGAATAGAAATACACTCAGTGATCAAGTAATCAAGAACTTCATTGTTCCATATGACACAATAAGACATTACAAGCTAGGTTTATACAGTAAACAAAATACAGAAGAACTTATTTTAAACTGCTATGCCATGTTTTGACTTGTTTTAAAACTCTATTTCCCTGATAAAACAGGTAGTAATACTGCCTACTTGGAATGGTTTCTGCTTCATGTTGGCTGAAAGACTTAAGATTTTAGTAGATAAAATTAATTCCACAGAGCCTTCTAACAATTACAGGTTATAAACAATCATGCCTAATGCTTCTTCTCATGTCCTTGTTATGCTTTCTTTCATAGTACAAGTTTAGTTGCAAAGATTTCATTGGAATATATACTAGGTATGTTTTTGTCAGTACAGGCATGTTGAGAGAAAAATGCAGAAAAGTTTTCATTTCAGACTAGTCATATAGCAGCTTTTAAATTTTAGAAGTATGGATGTATCTTAGATATTTAAAATTGCAAGCTATGTATTTTTAAGAGATAAATATATCTATGTGTTTTTCATAATTTTTCAGATTTTCTTGACAGGATATGCAAAGTCACAAAAACCTTCTGCTTCTAGTCTACTTAATCCAAAATTTATATACAAAAAATAGAAAATCATTTGCAAAATATTTGATGTTTAAAAATCCACATTTTTTAACCCAAAACATTATGTTTTTTCAGGAGAAAAATCCACACTAACAAACAATACAAGAAAATTAGCAATAGGTCTTTTATGCTGCAGTTTGTTTACATATAAAAAGTCTTCAAAATATATCTTAATTTCACAAAAATGGCAGCTACTGAAAACTTCCCTATCTTAACCAGCACCTTACCTTATATAGCAGTTACTCTGATGTAATATGGAACTTTTAACAAAAGGATTTACAGAGCAATACTTTTTTCAAATGACAAAGTAAGTGCTGGATTGCTGCATATAATAAAATCTGTAAAACATTAGCTTAAGTTTGTAGGCAGCTGAGCACATATACTAAAATCAATTAATAAATATCTTAAATACACTTGAAATGATAAATTTACTGTAAAAACAGTTCCACTTCATGAGTTTAAACACAGAAATGACTGAATGCATGTGTCTATTCAAAAAACGAAGAGCTGAATATCTAACCTTAGACTGCACTACTCATGCCTTAGCACTTAAATTTTTCTATTGTTGTTATTCACTTTGATGTAAATTGTCTGGTGCAATTTGGCTTCACATGCAACTCAAAGTAGTCATGTTCCTTTTATTTCCCTGTGACAAGCTCTTAGGAAAAATGATCCTAAACAGGAGGTTCACAGTAGGAACAGAGCAGAGCTTAGGTGCATCTTTTCAAAACTGTATACTTCAAGCAAATAAAAAGATACACAAACAAAAGTTAGTGACATATAAAACGTTAAGATATATAGAATTCCCTGGATGTCTTCCTCTACTAAATGCGATTTACAAAGTGCCTGCAACTGAGTTTTTGATTATGCCCGTGACAGTCGTAGTCCAATGCATCCTCAAATCTAAGTGGGGTAGCATCCAAATCTGCTGAAGGAATCAGTCTGAGAAATAGCCCATCCCAGACCTTATGTAGACCAAACTGGGAAAATTAGAAGATAATCTCTCAGCTGCTTTCATTAATATAGAAACAAACAGAAAGGCAGTACTATAGTATTTAGAGATTAGAACATTTGATGAATTTATTCTAGAAATAAGAGATGGAGATCCAAGTCTCTTTTTAATTAAATGAGGTTCAACGCCATGCCTACTGTTTCCATGAAGTTTCTACTAATGATCAACCTATTTTGGAATAATTGTGTCAAGCATCTAACTCTTCACAGAATATCAATCATATGTTTACTAATGTATTTAGAGTTCTTTTCTGAGAGAAAAGTACTAGAGATCAAACTAGCCTGCTTTAGACTGACTATATGTTTTCAGCTATATAACCCAAAGTTTGTATCCATATTGTAGTCTGAGCATAGGTTCAAGAAGCTACTCCAGTTTACATTTGATTTATGTCTGTTTTATGAGGATGACATCTAAGGTCTTTGCTCAGTTCTGTAGATGCCCTAGCCTTTGACTGACTTTACTATGGGTCTTCCATTTTCAGTTCTGCAGCCTTTACATTTACAGTCTTTACATTCTGCTCAAAAAAGTTAGGAAGTTTATTTAATTTAATCTCCCCTTTCAAGACACATCCTCTGTCCTGCTTAGGTTTCAGAAAAAAATACTTGCCATTTGGAATAGGAAAGAAAGAAAAAGCTTCTTGTGAGAACAGATCAGACTCTAGCCAAACTGCAGACTACTTCCACAGAAGTGGGAAGGAATGCCGGGAGGAAGGGGACAAGCTGTTTTCATTGGTGGCCAGCTATAGGACGAGGGGTAATGGCCATAAGCTAGAGCACAGGAAGTTCCGTCTCCAAGTGAGGAGGAAGGTGTTTACTGTGAGGGTGACAGAGCAGTGGAACAGGCTGCCCAGGGAGGTTGTGGAGTCTCCTTCTCTGGAGGTCTTCAAAACTCACCTGGATGCCACCCTGTGCCACATGCTGTAGGTGTGCCTGCTTGAACAGGAAGGTTGGACTAGATAATCTCTAGAGGTCCCTTCCAACCCTGAATATTCTGTGATTCTGTGATTCTGTGAAGTGGAAGTACATCAAGAAGGATGTAATTAGTATCAACCTGCTTTCAACTGAAACATTAACACACTGATATATATAGCTAGCAAACAATGCACAAGCATTTCTTTTCCCAGTTACCCATTAAAATTGTATTGCTCTCACTGGGAATAGGTCTTAATGCTATGCATGATAACAAGCTATGCATAACTAGCTTGTTATCAAACGCTATGAAACTTGATGAGTGAACTGGAGTTAAGCTGATTGTTCAAACCCATATGTATTATAAAAAGAGATATTCCCATGCAAGGACATAGCTGGATTAATCCTAAACCAATTGGTATAATTTTGTTTCTCCCTCCTTGTCTTTAGTATGTTAGTTGGTTGATTTTGCTCAGAATAGTAAAATATTTTTTATTTTTATTTTTTATTTTTATTTTTATTTTTATTTTTATTTTTATTTTTATTTTTATTTTTATTTTTATTTTTATTTTTATTTTTATTTTTATTTTCTCTTTACTGATTGGTATAAATTAGCCTTTTTTTAGCCTTTGAATAAAAATAATTTAGCCTATTATCACTTTTGCACATACTCTTAATATTTCATCAGAAATATTGCTACTGTACACAATAAAACAAAAAATCTCAAGTGTAGTCAGTCCCATGAAACTTCATATAAATCAAATCATTTCAAAAAGAAAGTACTTGAAACATTTCAACTGAATATGATTAAGCAGCTGTAGGCCTGTAATTTATACAGAAAAACAAAAGTAGAAAAACAGAGCTTTTTTTTTACATAGCCAGACGCTAGACTACCTAGGATCCAATGGCACTTACAGAACAGCCCTCTATTTATTTCACTGACATTTAGAATGAGCCCAGCTCACAAAAATCTCTCCATTTTCTGTAACTTATTATCAAGTGATGACAAGGAAAATCGATTATAGACCCAAACTTTTTTCTTCCTTCAGGGAAGACAAACTCACATTTTCACAACTTGTAGTCAGTCTGTGCAAATTCAGGAACTCTTTCCTTTGACTTCTTTTGTAATCAATGTAGAAGTACTAGAACATCTAGAAGGGCATTTTCATGACTGATCTTCACTGATTATGAACAAAGATTTTTAGTCTTTAAATTGAAGCACCACTGCCAGTCAGCGTGCTTGAAGAATGCAGATTTTCCTTACTGGAGGAGTACCGGATCTCCCCAGATATCATGGTAGCATTTTGTTGGGTCATAGTGCTTCCAGGAATGGAATATGTTGGCTAATGTATGAAGAAAAGTAAATAAATAAATAAATAAATAAATAAACAGAAAAACTACTACTAATGGGGAAAAAAAAAAGTGTTTCTAAAACGTTTTCATTAATATTTGCCTGAAGATCCAAGCTGGTGCATCATATGCAGTGTCTGGCCTACCCTAAAAAATTACTGGAGAGTAAAAACAGAAAGAAAAATATATTAGGAGGTCTTTCCTTGACAGAAAGGAAGTAATACGGTCTTGGGGAAAAAATAGAACATGACTCATAATATTTCAAAACCACAGTTATTTGTTTGTTATTTTTGAGTAAAATATATCTTCTGGGTAGTGGATTTTGGATGTGAATCCTGACTACTGGTTCCTGGTGCAAAGAGATCCTCTCTTGTTGGGCAGGGCATGCTGTTACTCAAAAGAAAAGAGAGGTTATATATTGTTTTGTCTGCAAACATTTTTATTTAATATAAAAGGAAAATTAACAACAAGAAAAAATCTGGTGTTGCTACTACAGTGGAAATGTTTTCCAAATCATATTGCATTATCTTGTAAATATCTGTAATCTCCACAGTCTTTTTCTGTACAACATAACATACAACAGTTTTCCAAAGAACCTTTTGTAGAGATATTATTCCTTCTTCTTCTTTTTTTTTTTTTTTCTTAGAGTTAATCCTTTGTTTTCTTACATAGTCAGAACAATCTGGTTTTAAGCAGAACAAAAGAATACCATGTGAGAAGAGTGAATAAAAGAATAATACATTATATTTTCAAGTATATTTATTCAGATCAAGACCAAAGTTATTGCTTTTCTGTAGCAGAAATCTCTGTATTAACAAGCTACAAGAGAGAGAGTTTTAAATGAATATTTTCAGTATTATGACCAGGGTTTTAGCCATGCAAATCACATAAAACTTAATGGGATTCAAGAGCAAAGTAAATTTCTCTGCATCCTGCAGAAAGCATGCCCTAAAGCATCAAATGTAAGATAATAATAAAAGGCTTGAAAAGCTTGAATACAAGAGAAAAATCATTCTAGAAAAAACTAAAGTCCACTAATAGTAATGCTTCAATACCTTTTCCTGAAGAATTAAGAATTTTTCTGAAACTTGAAATGGGCTGTTAGATTTAAGGATAAATATTTTTTTTTCCCTAGTTAAAATGAATTAGTACCTTTCTCTATTTCCCTTTGTTTGTTCGTTTATTTTTCTTTTTATTGGCACAAGTGTCTTAGTAGACTCTCATAACCTAGTCAAATCTCATGATCATGAACATCAAGGGCTTAAAAATGAAGAATTTTTACTCAAAGCTCAAGCTCATTATATATTAAAAAAAAAAAAAATGCGGCTTTTGCCTCTGGGCAGAGAAGGGTTAAGAATTAAATGTTACACAGTTGCTAAAGCTCATTGTATATGCATTTAATGGTGCTATTGTTTGAATAGAAACAGATTTATTTTGGTAGCAGCAACGATTAGGTTTCCATCACAGTGCAAGGGACTTACTGTCATTCCCGATTATGTTGATCAAAATTTCTCAGATGTTCTGAATATAATTCTGACACATACTCTGCACAATCCCTTCTGAAGTATTTTCTAAAACTTAAATCTTTTGGTCTTTTTTTTTTTTTTTTTTTTTTTTTTTTTTTTTATCTTTTTTTTTTTTTTTTTTTTTTTTTTGGTCTTTTATCTGAAAAATGAGTGACTGTTTACATAGAGATGTCTTTTCTTTCTATGTGTGCACATAACTCCCACTGACATTAAGAGGAGTTAAGCATAGATGTTGAAAAAAGGATAGATCTGTTAGGATTTTGAAGATGTGAATTGCTGCCTCCAAGTCCTTTTTTTCTCTTTGGTTTCCTTTGATAACTCACTGTCAATTGCACTGATCAGTGAAGTCAAATCTTTATAGACCTTGTACTTTCAGCAGATATTTTTCACAACACAACTGTCCTTGGTATATAATGATCCCAAGTTGCTCTCATTTTCCTTTTGAAAAAGCCATGTGTCTTTTTTACAATCAAATACATACCAGTTCGTTTGACATAATACAGTGTCTGCAACCTGGTGAAACCTAACCCACTTTTTGTGAATTATATATATTTTATTCAAATCTGATTGGAAATTTCCATTCTTAATAAATCACACACTTAATTCCACTTAGTAAGATTTTTACTAGTGGTAATTGCCTCAAACTTTAGTTAATGGCTGTACATAGTCCTTATTATTGCAGAAATCAAAAGAGGGCTGATGGTAAAGTAATTAAGACATATTCTCAAGGTATGAATCTGATCCTCCCTAAGCTCTTGCATGAAAGATGAGATGTACTGCTGAAGTTAGGAAGTGGATGCCTTGATCATTTGACAGAGGGAACATAAGACAATACTTACAACATCAGTCTCATTGCTCTTTATATATTTATGACAAAATAAGTTAGTATGTCTTCCGTATGCTAGCTATATAGACCAGAAAACTCAAGGCAAAGCTGCTTTCTGAAATGGATGAATAAAATAACAGATTTTTTTCTGCAATAACACATAATCTAGAAATATAAGAAGAAAAATGGGGATAGAAATCCTGTCTGTGAATTATCACTCGTTAGTGAGCTGGTATATTGTGCCAGTTAAGAATCCTGAATGCTTCTATTTCTATTTGCTGTTTCTATTTCTTTTTCTTTAAGTCATGTGAACTAGTTCCCTCTGGACTTCCGTGTGTAAGCAAAATAGCAGCTATTACTTGTCTATTGATCTACCGTATATGCAGATAAACATAAAAGGCTGGCAAAATGAGAATTTTCTTATTATTATTTTTATTTTTGGCTTGTTCAAAGTTCAGAGTAAACAACCATGAGAGAAATGTGACGTACCACTTCATAGACTGATTTTGTTTTTCCTTCCAGAGTAAGTCAGTCCACATAATTTACAAATCTAATTTCTTTTATTGTTTATCTGAAGACGGCCAAGGATGAAATGCAACAGTTTCTCGGAGATGGCACCCCATTTCCTTACCACTGGTTGAAGCACTTCATTCTTGTACACTTCCATATTTATGAGAAAATTAATCAGATAGAAGTGTCTAATTTTTACTTTATTTTATTTTCAGATAGTTTCATGATAATAAGCATCCAGAAGAAGTTGAGAAGTGATCTTTTTATGGGTATTTGGTAGCTTGGTTTTAAAAGGTGAAGATAAGAGATTCAATCACTATGAAGCTTGAAAGTTTCTATGGTATGTAGTTAAGAGTCTAAAAAGTGTTTATCATTGTCATGATATTCTGGTCTTTTTCTTGTCTGCAGCACATCTGCTGAGTTTCCCCTAGGTTTAACTGAAGTTCTAATGTGTGTCTCCACATTTATAGACTACTCAGCAAGAAAGAGGCATTTTTACCATGAGTATATGACTGTTAAAGAGCAGAGCTACAGGATACAAAATACAAACTGGAAGATGGAAATTATATGCAGTCGTTGTAGCAAAATAATTTAATCTGAATTTGCTCCAGTGCGACAATTAAGTCAATATGATGAAAAATATCCCTAATATACTTTCCTTTTATATATCCCCATAAGAAGGCAAACCAAGAAAATGAATATATGAATAAACATTCAGAGAGTCCTATTTCTTCATCTTATTGAAACAAATAAGAGACTGCCTCCACTAATTTCCCAGTTAAACAGCAGAATACTCTTGACGAGAGCCTATGACATGGACATGTAATCTTGGTGTAACATAATTGCTGGTACAGCTCACACAAACAAAATTATACAATGTAGACAGTACAAAATCAGGTCTTTCTAGAAATTTTGTATAGTATGTACTTTTATTATAATCACAGTGATCTTCTATGCCTCCTTTTGTCTGCTCTCTTTGTCTTTCATCATAGTGGTAACTCATGAGAGATTTAGCTAGAAACTAAAATAGTTAAAAATATTCAAATGCCTTCAAGAAGTTAGAATTTCACCAAAATATTTATACTGAGAGGAGGCTGACATTACTTTGAATGGTGTAAAGAACAAACATTATTTATTTATCCTGTGATATAGAATGACTTATCTTGTTTTCAAGTGAGAGATTGTTTATTACATCTTAAAATATATTTTTATTTATAAAATATATATAAAAACAGTCTCTCTCTAACAATAGAAAGGTGGGGTTTTTTTGTACTACATACTTCTTTGAGAATTACTTTAGAGATTGTCATGAAAACATCTCACTTTAGGACAATCTAGTTCACTGAAAGACTCATTTCTTTCTCCAATAGACTAGGGTAATGAATTTTTAACTAAATTTTAACCTTAGAAAAGATCAAAATGGTGCTATTTGTTATTAACTTTGTCTTTTGATTATAGAGGCACTAGACACAAGTCAACTGTTACAAGAATATTTGATAATGTTATGTTTGCATTATATTAGCAACCTATATTCTTCTTTTCTGTATATTCTGCTTTTCTGTCTTCTGTCTTAGAAAAGCTTAGGTCCATTTCATGCCTGAAGACAGATTATAAGCAAACACTTTTTTTTTTTTTTTATCCACAGACAGTAAAGGATATTCATTTCAAAAATATCCCGCTGGCCTCAGTTTTTAAGTCATTTTGATTTCCCTCCAAAGATCAGCGCTACACAGAATACTGTTCACCATTTCTTACTATGAGAGTGATGAACACTGAGACTGGCTGCACAGAGGTTATGTAGTCTCCCTCTTGGAGATACTGGAAACATGACTGGATACACTCCTGGGCTACCTGCTCTACCTGCCCCTGAGCAGGGGAGTTAGAACAGATTTTCTTCAGAGGTATCTTCCAATGCCAAATGTGGTGATTGTGTGATCTCTATGGAAATAGAAATATTGAATATTTACTAAAATTAGGTCATTCAAATAGAATCCTTATTCTTTATTTAGTAATATATTTCACAGTTAAGAATAAATTAACTACACCTTTAACAAGCAATACAGAATTATTCGTGAACAGGTAGAAAACACAAAATTTTAAAACATTGGATACTGTATTTCTTTTGCTTTCTGACTTGTATTAGCCAACATATTAAAGCTAATGCAGGATAATGTATTTGAATGACGATATATTTGAATTCTTTTGAAGCAAACAAGCACTGTATACAAAAATGCGCTGATACAGTTAGCAACATCCTAGCAGATGATGGACTATAAATTGCCATAATCCTTAAAAAAGGAAATGAAAGAAAGAAAAAAGAAGTAATTGGAAAGATATGTCTTAGCTACTTTAAATATTCATATATATATATATTTGGAGCTCAGGTTTCTCCCATTCATTTACCTGTTTAATGACATATTCAACAAATATTGCTGAGAGCATGACAGCATGAAAATAGCACATATTTTAGTTATCTTGAATATTGAACTAGCAAGAAAATGAGATCCACTTGCTATCAAGCTTATTAGGTAGATTTCCTTCTTTTCAACCATAGCAGTCCACAACATTGGACCAAGTGACGGGTGGAACAAAATTTCTTTATGTAACATAAAGAATTGCTCTGAGTATTGACAGACAGATACAATTATTATTTAGTACCTACAAATTAGTAGATATGCCTCTTAGTTTCCTTGGGAAGTTAATTATGAAAATAGCATATTCACTTGTGTTTCATACCCTTATTTGCATTCAGTTCAACTGAGTTTCATGAAATCACTGGTTGCACAGGCATTTCAACATCTGAATCTCTCAGTAGCAGTGGAAAATATAATTCTAGCATCATTTTGAGATGGTATCATATTTTTTCTAAGATACTTTTTTAACAGCTAAAAGTTTGACCTTAAATACCAGAATGTCATGTGAGACTGTTTTTTGTCACGGTATTGTATCTTACTAAGTAGAACAGAAGAGAAGCTGTGGGGTACCAATGAGCTGGGACTCCAGGTCCTAGATCTATGGGATCCACCCTAGCCACTGCGCATGCTGTACCTTGCTCCGTGCCTTGATTCGGCTCAGGTGGGGAGGCATCTCCCCTTTTGCTTTACCAGAGACTCTGGAGCCAGACGCTGTATCAGCTTTTAGAGTCTCAAAAATGGTTCATCACTGTCCAAGGAGGGAGGCCACCTCTCGGTCACCGCCCATAGACTTATCCCACAGGGTGACTCCTATGCTGTCCCAGATGGCCGGGTCATATACATTGTGTGCAGTTAGTGTCCAATAGTCCTCCTGTGCCCAGGCTGATTCACCAGGACTATCCAATCAGCTTCAGGTTGCTTTAGTCCTTGGCTTGCTGATGGAACAAGTGAACTGCCGTCCTTGAATCTGGTCTAACAAGGCATCTTTTGCTACTCCCCATTTACTGATAGAACACTGCACTGCGTCCTTGAATCAGGCCTCCACAAGATGCAGCTGTGGTTTTGATTCTCCGCTCTAGCATGTACAACATATGTGATAATAGCATAAATACTTTTAGCAGTTGTACATGGAAAATGTAGTAGCATGACCCCTTCTGTAGTCATTCCACCACTGTACATATCTACATGCAAAGACTGCATGAGATTGTTTTCAGACAAATGGAAGGTCCAAAACAGTTTCAAAATGATAGTAGGTTAGGCAACTTTATTTAGGTCTTTGTGTGAAGAAAGTACAAAAAGAAATTTCAGAGTTGCATCAATGGCAGCAATTTCCTACTAAGTATTCTAGTGGTTTCATTTGCATTACATGCAAATAAGACCCATATTCAAGAAAGATGATTCAAAAGATGAATACATATTTTTATCTGTTCACAATATTTTCCCAGACATTACAAGGTATATTGCTAACATAAAGGCAGAGGATAAAGTCCTGAACCATCGGTTTTGCTTTGAAATCACTGTACATTACATAATACATTTCAAACTTGAACAGATTTTATTACACAATGTTTTGTATTAAAAACTTAAAAATCTTTCATAATTAACATTTCCAGCAGCTTATGATTCAGATCAGCTAATCCTCTTCTGAGCAGAAGCAGCTATTCTCTTTTTTTTTATTTTTTTGTCACTTTTTGTCTTTTTTTTTTTTTTTTTTTTTTTTTTTTTTTTTTTTTTTTTTTTTTTTTTTTTTTTTTTTTTTGCATAGTTATCACAAAGGTGAAACTGAGATACTTGACACTTAGTAAATATGAGTTACAAAAAAATTGGAATTATAGGACCTGACTTGGATTCAGGAATTTTCCTAGATAACTTAAACCTTGATATTAAGCACTCAATAGGAACTTGTTTTATGTTTACAGATGAATCACTTTACCTGATTATTGTACTTCAGTCTTTTGGAACTGACATATAGCTTTGTTCCTCTGAGACAATAATACTTTGCATTTATAGAGGGTCTTTCATCTGCAGATCTCAGAGGACTTTACTAGCAACAGTAAAGCTTGAGCTACTCCGTAACATCCTCTTTTCATTTTGTATATTGTTTTCTCAGCCGTCTATTTCTCAAACAAATTTATGTATGTTATTTTTTTTCGCTTTACTAGCAGCAAGGAGCTAATCTGCTTGACTTAGAGCTCTTTTTGGTATTAGACAGACTTAACTACATACACACAGAAGAACACACACCATCTAAAACATTTATAGGCTAATTTACCTTAATGATCTCTCCCCATCTGAAATCAATAATCTCAACTGGATAATATTAATAAAGCAATCCAAAGCAAAAGTAATATTATGGCAGATATATCCCTTGAAAAGTGTGTCAATGTGCTCATTCTGTTAAGCCCAAAGAAAGGCAAAGGTAATCAGCCTGCTGATGACAGTCTAGCCAGAGGTAATAATCCTCATTTCATCAGATACATTTAAATAACTGTGTTTCACATTCCTCTAAAGGAGCTTTGCACATGTCACAGCACAAATTAGTGAAGTTTAAATTTCAGCTCAAGGCTCCATGTGTCATTTAATAACATACACTTACTAACTGTAGCCAAAAAGCAGGCTTTCACCAGGGACCCTGAAATTCCTCATTTACATAAGAATGGAAAGTTAATTGTGTTACAGATATTCTGGCTTCCCCAAGGAGTTCATTAAGCATGCTGAATTTGCTGAGAATATAACTTAACTGTTACATTCTCAGGAAATCAGGGAAATATAACTTCAAAGACACCGTCGGTGGAAATGAAAGACTTTAACTGATATGCATTTGATCCAAACCTTTCTGGGGTGGGCTTGGAATACCTGTTACACTCTAGTTCCTGCAATTATTTTCTAAATATCAGCAATCACTTGTGGCAAGTGCTTCTTTCTTCATCTCTCAATGAGTCATGAACTTGAAATTACTAAAAGGACCTGCTCAAGGCTCTATTACACACTGTTTTGCTAACACTCAGCTTAGCTCCAAGCACAGAAACACACTAAGAAGGAAAGAAAATGAGAAAAGTAACGGAGAAAATGTTTTTATACTTGATAGTACTGATAAAGGGAGACAGCAACATGATAGTTTGCAGCTTCCAGATAAGAAACATTTTTATAAGTGATCCATTTCTATCTTGGGTAGAAGAACAAGTTTATTAAATAAATGAAAATTAAATAAAATTAATAGAAATTAATAGAAATTAAATATGTTAGGGTTAAATACTACCAAGGCAAATAAGAATAGAACAGTTTTTTACTTTCATTTATAATAATACATATACTTAAAGAGATGGTACTGAAATTCTAACATGAATACATGATTATAAAACTTTAAATACACCAAAAGTTCTAAATGTACTGTAAATATACAGCACATTGATCATGCTGGTTATTAAAAAATGTTATGTGTAAACATTTGGTTTTCATATTCCATATGCTGTAGGACCTTCTCACATTTTCTCCTACTATTCTCACAAAATGCTTTTCTACATTATCCAGTTTTATATAGCCTCAGGCCTATTTTCACTTGTCTTCTTCCTGTCTCTTCTTCCTTCCAGTTAGTTTTAATATTTCCTCTTTGAAATATTTGCTCACGGAGTATTTCTCACAGAATATTTCCCCACAGAAATATTTCAGAGTGAAATCATAGTAATCAAATATTAGAGAAAGAAGTTCAGTTCTAGATTTGATTATAAGCAAACTGAGGATGTCATATGAGGTGAATAAATTCTATATATTTATAAAAGATTTAGTTTCTCTAAAAGAGTATAATGAAATAATCTTACATATATGTGTATGTGTATATATAAAATAAATACTTATATACAGAGTAATTTATATCATGTTTCCAAATATACTTTAAACATAATCTTACAGTAAAACCGTCAAACAAACAAACAGAAAAAAAAAAAGCTTAATATCAGGAGAACAAAACTTAAAATTATCACTCATTCAAAGTTTTGCATATAATTTTTCTTATATTATCTGTGATTATTTCTCTCTAACAATAGAATAGAAGTTGGAAATCCTTTGGCAAATATAATATTATTTAAACTGTAATTTCAAACGTACACTAAGTGGCAAGAGTATTTTTGAAGGCTTTTTCCGGTTTCTTTGAATGTTTCTGTAAAAATATTTAATGTTTATAAATCTAACCTTAGCTGTTCATATGATACAATAGACTGAAGAACTTTCTGTGCTTGGCTTCACATATAACTTGTTTAATCAGAAATTGGTTTAGCAGTGCAAGTCAGATATCATGGTATTTGTCAAAGCATGTGTGCCCAGTCAAGAATAATTCAATAGAACTCCAGGTTTTCCACTGAAGAAGCAATATATTGCCAACAAAGAAATGTCAAGATATGCCATTAATGCATTGCTTATTATTTTATAGTCAAATTGAAAGTAAATTTGACTAGCAATATAAACTATATCACCTCTTAGGCAAGTTCATGTAAGCCCTTAATAGATAATATTTCAGATATTGTATTGAAAATAGACACTATGTATTACAACACTCTGCAGTTTCTTACTATCTCATGTAATAGAATAAAATAGTTCAATATAATATAATTTATTTTTATACACATGTCTGTACTGCAACTTTTTGTGAAAAGTACTGTGAAACTGGTAAATGAGGTCTACCATATACATTTAAATATTTCAGATACATTTGTCATGTTAATTTACTAGCCTAAATACAGACAGTATCAGTAGAAAAAAAGAAGTAATATCTTTAATTTAGGAAGCAAGGAAGGGACAGAAGGATAGTGAAAGAAGAATATTCAATATAATTCTGAAAAGGTCAGGAGGGAAATAAAGAGCACAACAGCAATAAATAAGAGAGGTGAATTAGACTGCCTGCAATGCCAGTTGACCAGCACACACAATATGAAGTGCTGGAGCAGAGAAAAGTCTTACGAATTCTCGTCAGTGCCTACCATGGGCAATCACAATGACTGGCATCCAATTAACCATTCTGAGAAAAAAAGCCATATCATAAACCTGTGAGAAAGAAGATAAAAAACTGCTTATTGCATTACCAGTCTACTAACCTTATAGATACAATACAGTAGGAAATGCAGGGAAGCGACACTGTATATGAAGGATTATGTGAATAATATAATTATACTGTTTTTGGCATCAGATGTCTCATATTTAGCTTGAAAGAGTAGCTTAAGATTTGAGCAATTTTTTAAATACTTTATAGCTATTTTTATATGTGTAAGTGAATAATTATTTTTGTAAGATTGTTGCTATACACATACAAAAATTCTATAGAATTTTTGACCATCTTTACCAGTATTGATGAATGGTGAAGAAGATAAAGAATTACTAAATGGTAGTAATTGTAACTGAATCTTTTATTTCTATGACTATATCCTTCATGGATTCATGTCTTTTGATATGTCATACATCTTGGTATTCTTTTGGTTAGATTCTTTCATTGACTTTTTTTGGTATTAATGTGTTCATGTGTAACAACTCGGTCTCTGAAGATACCTACTATTTTAAATTGTATTTCTCATATGCTTCTAAAGGCAAACATATCTCAGCTCTGTAACATTTCATATATGTGTCCTGAAGGAGTAATAACCTTCCTATAATCCCTTTTCCGTTACACCCTGAGGAACAAACAGGTAAAATATCACTCAGTGAAAGTAACAGGTAACAACTAATGCTTGTATTAAACACTAAACTCGCAAGTAGAATATATCTTTTATTTTTTGTTTGT
Source organism: Nothoprocta pentlandii (assembly GCA_013398315.1). NCBI lineage: Eukaryota > Metazoa > Chordata > Aves > Tinamiformes > Tinamidae > Nothoprocta > Nothoprocta pentlandii. The sequence goes on along the minus strand of VZSG01001102.1, from coordinate 138,003 downwards.
AGAAACTCTCAGGCCAATAAAACTCCTAATTTTTAGTAGAAAAATAAAAGTCATTCTTATTTTATGAATAAAAATGATAAATATGTCAAAATACACCCAGTTTAGTATACCTTAAAGTAAAGCTATAGAAAATAAGTCCCACAAACATATTTTCTTAAAATAAATATGTAAAAAAGTTGTCATTATTTCCTATTTCTTAAAGATATGTTTGATTAGTATACAAAAATAATACGCTAAGATAGGACAATTCTGTAAATCATGGCAGCTCAAATCTGTCTCAAAATTATTAAATAAATGGCCTAAATGAACATCTTCCCCTTGATAAAAACAAAACCATTTGTCTGGTCCTAAAATCCTGTCCAGAAATTTATTTGTTTTGAACAAATTTCTTGGTATATGTATAAAGACAATAGAAGAAAGTCATGGAGACAGTTCAAGCACTAGACTCCTGCCTGCCCATGCTTAATGAATGTTTAATTGATTGAATCACTGCAGCCAGCTCTTTACTAGGTGTAACACCAAAAAGAGTTATAATTTTCAGATTGTCAGTTTTCAGTTCACTTTCTACTGCAGACAAATTCGTGCTCCTCTTTACCTTGTACCATTTATGTCTGTGCTATAACTGCCTGCCTGCCATACACAACTGCCTTTTAGAAGCATAGCCCGAATGACCATATTTAGTAACTTTTAGGGAGAAAATAGAAGATAATAGTCTCTATCTCTCAGTTGGGTAATTTCACTTGAATTAATCTATGTCAATCCAGATGAGTAAAGTAAGCATCAGCTTTCTTTCATGATGCACAGACTGATTCTAACAAAACAGGAAAAAGAAAAGTAAAAACCATTCAACTATCATAGAATCATATTATCATAGAATGCTTAAGGTTGGAAGGGACCTCAGAGATCATCTAGTCCAACTCCCCTGCTCACGCAGGGTCACCTAGAGCACGTGGCATAGGGCTGCGTCCAAGCGGGTTTTAAAGGTCTCCTCCTCCAAAGAAGGAGACTCCACAACCTCTCTGGACAGCCTGTTCCAGGGCTATGCCACCCTCACTGTCAAAAAGTGTTTTCTTAAGTTCCTGTGGAACTTTTGGTGGCTCAGCTTGTGGCCGTTTCTTCTAGTCCTATTGCTGTCCACCACTGAAAAGAGGCCAGCCCCATCCTCCTCACTCACTCCCTTGAGGTATTTTTACACACTGATCAGGTCCCCCCTCAGCCTTCTCTTCTTAAGGCTGAACAGGCCCAGGTCCCTCAGCCTTTGCTCATAGGGCAGATGTTCCAGGCCCCTGATCATCCTCGTAGCCCTGCCCTGGGCTCTCCAGCAGTTCCACATCCCTCTTGTACTGGGGAGCCCAGAACTGGACGCAGTACTCCAGATGTGGCCTCACCAGGGCTGAGTAGAGGGGGATTATCACTTCCCTCGACCTGCTGGAGACACTCTTCTTAATGCACCCCAGGATCCCATTGGCCTTCTTGGCCACCAGGGCACACTGCTGCCTCATAGTCAACTTGTTGTCCACCATGACGCCCAGGTCCCTCTCTGCGGGGCTGCTCTCCAGAAGGTCAACCCCTAATCTGTACTGGTGTCAAGGGTTATTCCTCCCCAAGTGCAGCACCCTGCACTTGCCCTTGTTGAACTTCATGAGATTTCTCGCCACCCAATCGTCCAGTCTGTCCAGGTCCCTCTGGATGGCAGCACAGCCCTCAGGGCTATCAGCTATTCCTCCCAGTTTGGTATCATCAGCAAACTTGCTGAGGGAGCACTCCATCCCTTCATCCAGGTCATTAATGAATAAGTTGAACAGGACCAGACCAAGGATCGACCCCTGAGGGACACAGCTAACTACAGGTCTCCAACTAGGCTCCGCCCCACTGACTACCACTCTCTGCACCCTGCCATTGAGCCAATTCCTAATCCACCTCCCCATCCACTCATCTATCCCACACCTTTGGAGCTTGCCCAGGAGGATGCTGTGAGGGACGGTGTCAAAAGCCTTACTGAAGTCCAGATAGATGACATCCCCTGCTCTGCCCTCATCTATCCAGGTAGTCACTCCTTCATAGAAGGCGATCAGGTTAGTCAAGCAGGATTTGCCCTTGCTGAATCCATGCTGGCTGAGCACCTTCTCCTCCACGTGTCTGGAGACAGCATCCAGGATGAGCTGCTCCATCACTTTTCCGTGACTGGAGGTGAGGCTCACTGGCTTGTAGTTGTCCGGGAAACTATGATGAGGTAAACGATAAAGTGCACTGTTTGTCAGGGTTTGTAAAAAAAGAATAGCAGGGAAGGGTTTATTTTATGAAGATTCAATTAAAAAAAGAGAATCTTAGAAATGCTTTTTTGAAATAGGAAAAGCTGATGGAATCTATAGAAAGCTGTGGAAAATTTCTCCTACTTCTTGGCATATATTACCATTTCACTGGACTTAATATAGCACTGTATGTTAACTAGATCTGCCATTTAACAATAAGAAATAGTCTGCATTTTTGATTACTCTGTTTTATAATTCTTATTTTATAGATAAAAAATAGCATCTGTAAATTTAAATTGTAATTAAATTCAAAAACATTCCAGTATGTCTGTGCAGAAAAAAACTCTCTAGCATTATCAGATCTTGTGAGAACACAATGTTGCCATTACTTTCAATGGGGTAATTCTGAACTATGTGTTTGTGATTTTTGAAAATTTTCAATTTAAATTAAATATGTCTTAGTATATGCAAATGCTTTATGTTAGCTTAAAACGTTGTTTAAATGTAAATAAATATAAATATCAAATAAATATCATATTGATGTTGTAGAACATCTGGTGTTTTGCTTTCAGGTAAAAGAAACATATTTTTTGTAAGTAAAAAAAAAATATATATATATAATATACCAGGGGCAAAATAAGGAAGTTATTTAGGGCTAAATAAAAAAAGGGGGGAAAAAAAAAGAAAAAGAACTGATATTCA
>VZSG01001102.1:120936-130956 GCA_013398315.1 Nothoprocta pentlandii | reverse complement strand
ATAGGACTAGAAGAAACGGCCACAAGCTGAGCCACCAAAAGTTCCACAGGAACTTAAGAAAACACTTTTTGACAGTGAGGGTGGCATAGCCCTGGAACAGGCTGTCCAGAGAGGTTGTGGAGTCTCCTTCTTTGGAGGAGGAGACCTTTAAAACCCGCTTGGACGCAGCCCTGTGCCACGTGCTCTAGGTGACCCTGCGTGAGCAGGGGAGCTGGACTAGATGATCTCTGAGGTCCCTTCCAACCTTAAGCATTCTATGATTCTATGATTCTATATATTCTTTTCCCTAGAATCTTATAACACCTAATGTGACCGGAATCTTTGATGCAGTGATAGATTTTTCAGTGACAGATTTTTCAGTTACTTTTAAAGTCACTGTAGTGCAAATCCAAATCTTGAAAATAATTTGAGAATAAAAGTATATTTCTGTATCTGCTCTTAGAGTTGTAGCTCTGGGAAGGAAAGTCATAAACTCAGGTCAGAGCAGAGAAGACTACTAAATATTGGGCAGGATCAGCTGAGACAGCCAGGACTAGAATAGTCAGAATCCTAAAATACTTAGCAATGACATCTGAGGATAGATCCCCAGATCTAGCAAGATCAGCAGTAGAACAGACAGAATCCTAAGATACTTAGCAATTAGATCTCCCCAGATCTAGAAAGAATCTGGGGAGAAGAATTTAGCTTAACTTCTGTCCCTTGTTTTATACAGCTGTGCATACTTATGAGTTTGTGTGAAGCTGGAATTGACAGCACAGGACCTCTGTGGGAGATGCTTCTGTGTGGGAGAAGGGAACACGGCTATCCTCAGGAGAGATGCAATCAATGTCCAATTCATAACACTGCTTACTCATGTTGATCGAATTTTTTTTTTTTTTTTTTTAAGTGACATATTTCCAACAATTATAAGGAAGGGACAATAATCTTATACAGACAGTCATACACAGACACATACCTAAAGCCTCATGCCACCATTTCTTTCTCTAGAGATACTATGACCTAGCTCAGGCTGGGGACTTACAGCCCTGATACTCCCTTTTGATGGCAATTGTGTTAATCATCATATATTAAATAAAATTTCATCTCTAAATGAAAGTAGCTGTAAATTTAATTATATGTCATAAAAACAATATTGTTAACCTTTAGCAGATATTATCTTAAAGATTTGAATTACTTTTTGACTTTTGTATAGGGAAATATATTCACTAAATGACTGTTAACTTTATAAAAATATCCATTTTCTCAATCTCAGGACTGTGTTTTCTCTTAATGTAATCTGCATTTTTTGAGAATACAGCTCATCAAGAATGTAAATTACATAGGTCAAAGCATGCCTTTATATTATAATAAATTTAGAAGTATCCTGCTGCTTTACTCAGTGACAAATTAGAAGAATACCTAGAACCTACATGGGGAGCAAGATTCTTGCTGTGCTACCCCATACAAAATTAATACCAGTGTTATATTATTATGCCACTTACATTTTTCAAACACCTCCTGGGAATTAAAAAGGATAAGCAAAGCATCAGTAAGAATGTTTTCACATGAGGCAACATTCGCTTTGGTTGGCTATTTATTTAAAGAGTTATAGTTCTTCCCTTTGTTGCTGTTAGCAGCCTCAGAGGCTGGATGAGGACAGGATGTTTTGACTAGACTAACAGGATATATCTTTGTAAATTCACAAATTTGAGCAAATTAAAGTTTTCACTGACATCAAAAAATCTGAGTAGGATAATAATTTAAAAATATTTTCTTTAAAAATATATGTGTGTGTGTACTTTTTTACTGAGCAAAGAATATGAAGATCTTGTATACAGGATATTGTCTGAGGAAAGATATTTAAGTATGGTGATTTGAGTTATGCGTTACATCCTAAGTTACTGCAATTCTTGCATATTTTGGATCAGTCCAGTTTCTGGAGTAAAATGATGTATAGTTTTCTTCACATTAAGAGTCATCAGAGGAATGACATGGAATAGCGGAAGCTAAAAGAAAACAGGTTTAAATCTAATCTTTGATATCTCTATGAGAGTGAATATTTGAAGTTGTACTGAGGAGACATGGAACTTGTATATGTATAGTTTTTTCACACATTCATATACACAATACACAAATTTGGGGTAAGAACTATTCTCTTCCAGAGGAGAGGCACAGTATTGTGTTCCATCTAAAATGGTCTTCATATATAAGCATATAGTTTGCTCACTTTGGATAAATAAGTATTTTATTCAGTCATTTTGTCTTGGATTCTTAATTGAATTTTGTTGTTGCTAAAAGGATGTCTAAGAATAGTATAGCTTATTTATAAGACTGTTTAGAGAAAATATAGTTACATTTATCTTCAGCAAATGCCATTGTAAAACAGCAGTAAATCTCACAGAATTTTATAGTTTATTTGACTGAAATATTACATAACATGTAATCATTCTGTGTGTGTTTTAATGATACTAGCTTCCATATTATGCTATTCAACAAGTTTTGATGTCAACAAGTTCTTGAATAATTAATTTCCTAAAGAAGTAGGTGCATTCCCTAGTCATTTCATAAGTCTGAACATAAAAGCTTTCTAAATATCCCCTTCATCTTTGCATTCTGAAAATGAACAGTATTAATACAAATAAATATGTTACAAGCTTGCTTTGACATTTTCCCCTCAAATTCATACATAATTGGGAATTGTTGACAAAATAAATATTAATTTACAATATGCTCCTCAATGTTGTTCCAGTACTAATGACAGCTAAAATGAAAATTAGCATATAATATTTCAAGTAGGATATAAAATTAGGTATATTTTCTATAATACTTCACTGAAAGTTCTTAGGTCTTTATTATTTTTTGTAACATGCCAAGTTATTGCTTATTGCTCATGGAAGCAACAAATCCTTACTCTGATTTCCCTCAGAATGAATTTTCCATAATAATTTTAGGACAGGCAGATCATTAGCTTACCTAAGTTGCTTTAATAGCAAGTTATGTCTCATTTCTCTCCTACATCAGTATTTATGTCCCAAGGATAATATTAGAGTACTAATTATATTTGTTTGTATTTGGGGAAACAGAACAGAAATCCCAGGACATAAACATGTGTAAAACAGAGTTACACTTGCACAATGTCTGTCAAACAATGTTTTTGATAAGGTAATTTTTATTGTTATTATTATTACTTATAGTGTAATTTAAAATATATGATGGAAGCTAAATTCACTTTATTCTTCTTGAATTCTACAAACTGTCTCTCCAAATGCATGTTAGCGTTGAGTAATAAATAGTTTACAACTAAGCTATTTGCCAAGTGCTGCAGGATTTAGGCCCAAGGAGTACTGAGGTTGCATTCTGGCAAAGACTAAGTCAGCGGTCAGAACTTGTATTCATTTTAAAGTTTCAGTTTGATAATTGAAAGTTTTGTTCTGTTTCGTAGTCCTTATCCAATGCTTTGGTTTTAATATTCTGAAGTTTCTCCAAAAGAAGAGGCAAGAGTAATTTGTTGTAATGAATTTGTTAATCCAATTAACTTTTTGGAGAATGCATTACTTCTGTAATTGGTTATAAAGCAGCTGGTGCTTTATTTATAGATTTAGTTATAAATAAAAAAGAAGCTAGCAAGTAAGCAAGAAAAAAAAAGAGTAATGTCTTCAGGTATTGTTGTCACACTGATGAAGAGGAAAAGAATTTTTGACTGTTGAAAATGCATAAATTAAAAGGTTGTATTCCTGAATGACATTTGACCATGTTGCAAAGTATCTGAGTTCAGGAGAATTTTCTGGTTGAAAAACCCTGTATGTAGCAATGGGGATTGTACAGAGGAAGATAACTAAGAAGTAAGGAAGCAAAAACTAGAGATATTTAGACTAGAATTACGAGAAGAAACTAATAATCATTATCACTCTTGTAAGAATAGGTTCCAAATAATTAAGAATTATATGTTAAGATATCTAAATGAATAAAATACAAAGAAGAGCAAAGACAGCAAGCAAAAGAGCTAGGACAGTATATTATATTGTCAGATTCTCAAAGAAGTTTTTGAAACATTCTTAGTCAGAGATACAATCCTCAGCACCCTTTAGGCCATAGATAGAATATTCCATGAGTTGTTGCTAGATAATATTGTTCCTTTTTGTTTATTTTTTATATTTTTTGCTAATCAAAATTCATATCTCCAAATCAAGAATAAATGAGACACTGAGGAGAGTACAGAATTTCTTTATGGTCATATTGGAGTTAATAAAATTACAATACAAAATTACAAAAAGAGTCATTGTCTTAATTTGTAGAACTTTTGTGTTTTAATGTAAAGAAGAAGTATATCTAAACAATTCTTACAGAAATCTTATCTATTCCTTGCTTGACCAAAAGAAAAGTAGTGAAGAAATAATGAGGATGAATAATTTATTAAAACTGGAAAATGGAAACTCTGTGTTTCATGACGCATCAAGACATATACTAAGTAAGATTAGTCTAAGTAAATTAGATGACTTAAAATTAATTACATAAACATCTCCTGGTAATGGTAAAGTGCCCTTGTACATCCCGTTGGGCACCTGCATCATATCTGCCATTCTTGTTCAGTATTATCCAGAGCACATGTCTGGGACACATACAGCTCTTCTATTTAAACAACTTTTGTAAGAGTCTAAAAGTTTCAAAATATCAAATTATTTTAGAAAATAATGTGTAATGGTTAATGGCAACAGGATAATGGCAATTGTTCATTCTTTGAATATTCTAATCAGTTTTCAACTTAAAACTACAAATAAACTTTCTTTTCTGGCTATTTACATCCATTACTAGATTTACGTACTCTTTAGGATTTACTGGCTGCCATGTATTTTAATATCATTTTCCTAATTTCCCTTTTGTTTTCAGTGTCTTCAAGGAATCACTAGGATTGAAAGAATTTTATAATCATTTTTAATGATGTAACAGATATTGCTTTCAGAAAAGTAATAGGAACAGTAGATTTTTTCCCTGCCAGAATTCAAATACATGATGACATGCTACAGAAGACTTTGATACACATGAACAACAACAGCAACCAACCTACTAACAAACCTACCAAGCAATAAACAAACAAACACACAAAAAACTATAAGGATATACATAAGGGACGGGGATGTGAGCTCTACTTTTGTGCAACATCTAGTAACTTCTTAGGTGAAAATATCCAGATAATGAAAGAATGTCACAGTATGCAGAAAGAAAAAGTAAACTCATATACACACAACATTCTTGAATAATCTGGTACAGACAGAAATTCTTTTCTGACACCTTGAGCACAAAATATTAGAAGCATAAGAGATTCAAATATTATTCTTCTATGTCCAGACATTTTTCATGTAGATACTTTCAAAGGAAGTATTATTTTGAATTTACTTTTCATCTTATGCAGGAAAATTGTTACAGAATTATACACTTTTCATGGTGGATTTTTTTTTTTTTCTTTTCTGATATACATTTTTTTCATAACAAATGTAAGCACGTTGTACAAATAATGCTCCTTAACTTAGATAATATTACAATTTTAATAGAAAAATATACATGAAGATTGGTGTTAGATGACTTCATTTATGAAATAACTTTGAATCAGTTAATAATGTAAATTATTCAATTTAGACTACCAGAGCTACTACAAGAAAATGAGCACTGTATTTATTAATATTCAGTTATGTACCTGACACATGAAAACAAATGAAAAACAAATGAAATCTATGTCCCGAAAAGCTCATTCCCGATTTAAACAATGAAATCAGGATAATTTTATCTTATTTATGACTTTTTAAAGTCAGTACAAGGTTAGGAATTTATTTAATATGAATTACTATGGATATATATTATGGTCTCAAAAAACTAAGACATTTTGCTGATACACTATTAATTACTTCTTGTGACTCAACATCACCTAGGAGAGAAAGCAACTATGCAAACTTTTATCTCATATTCCCACCAATAGCCTAGAAGGAGAAGAGAGAAAGGTTTGTCTTCATTAAATTTCAAAATATTATATGTATTCTGCATACTTTATTTCATATTATGATCAGAATACACATATACTGCTGACATTCTTTATATATTTATAATACCTAACTCTGCTCATATGGAAAGATGCATGTACCTTTAGGAAATTAGTTAAAAATGAAGTATTATTTACAGGGTCAATCTAGTGTGGCAACTCAATAGTTACGGAAGAGCTTGATACTTCTGAGGCAGGAGGGAAGAAACTTGACCATCCATATCTATTAAAAATAAGAGCTTTCACATAATTGCATGACATTTAGTTTTTGCAGTCTTAATTTTATTCTGTTATTATTTACTTAGATTATTATGTTCTTCCATCAGTACCAAAATCTTAGTCTGTGTGTCAGTTGCATTGTTCCTAATATTTTTTACACAGAAAACCATTATATGTTTGACTGAGTTGAAAGTATGGGTTGAAATAATGATAATTTTATGAGTATTTTATTTCCATTTCTTTATGCAATCGTATGTTCTTGTATATATATATATATATACATTTTTTTTTCTAACATGTACCAGAAGCATCCAGAACATCCTCTTAATTCCAAACTTAATGGAATTGGTAGCTCCCTATTTTGTCATATCTAATACAATACAGAGGTTGTTTCCTATCTCAGGATAAATTCTAGTGTCTTGAGATTTCCAGGACTTTTCAGTGTGCCACTATTTTATCCATGTGTCAGGATATACAAGTTGACTATATCCATAAAGCATAATTGAGATTAATTTAATCTAAATTTAAAACTTAATTTCATCTGAATTCAAAAGGCCACCAATAATTTATTATAATACGTTTCTCTATTTTAAAAATACCAGACATGCTGCTGTTTACAGTAAAGGTCTTTCTAGAGAAAGACCTTTCTTATTTATACTCCGTCTGTAAAAGGATTGAAAAATTACTTAGTGGACTGAGGTGTACATTTTGGTACTATCTTGAAGTTACACTTAATGATATTCTCATCAGTCCCATCAGGTCTCATCACTTTCGAAATCACAGACTTGCCAGTACTGCAGTGGCAGTTCTTTCCTTAGATATATTCTAATTGTTTTTTTGAACATGGAAAGCTCCATAATGCTGAATTAAATGCCAGTACTCATCACAGCCTCACATTTCCTTTGAAACTGTGTAGAACTCTCATGCTTTAGTTGAGATGTCTTCGAGGTGGGAGAGGGACAATAAGAAAAATCTAGTTACTTAAACTATTACGTTTAAAGTAGTAAAACACATGCACTCACACACACAAAATAAGCAAAAATAGGTCAAACGCTCAAGGGCTATGCATATACTGCATGCTTGATGACATATGATCCTAATGAAATTCTTATGTAAGAATCTTTTAGTTGTATAGGAGTGGAAAATCTCTCCCTGCTCCATGAAGGAATTCATTGGATGAAATATCCATGTTTTTCCTGTATGTTTTTCTATACATATTATTTTCTGTGTATGTTTTTATTGTTCTGTGAGTACAGTTGGGGTATTAATCAACATGTGGAAGATACAGGTTTTGAAGATACACAGCACAATTTACACATAATTTTGTTTACAAAAACAAAAAAAAGATGATTATTTTTAATCATCTATGTAGTTACATCTGTTGTTATTTTTCCTAGTAAATGCAAATGCCTTTATTAAATAGTATGTCAAGCCAGAATTTTAGGATGACAGAATTTTAGGATTTTTTTCATCATTTAAAAAGCATTTAAAAATCATTTCAAAATGATTTAAAATCATTTAAAAAGCAATTGTTGTCATGAGTGATTCAAAAGTTATAAAACAAGAAGTGAAAATCAAATACAAAACTAGTTTGTCTCAGGGAGAGATAAGCATTTCCTAATTATTATATAAACCTCTCTCAGTATACTTCTAACCTTACTGAATAGCTTTTTCTTCATGGAAGTCACCACCACTCTATGTCAATCCATGTATTAGATGTATTTTCTGATAAGCTTTCAAATTCTTGCTGTAGACTTCCTCCGTTGGAAAGTCTACCCTTCTCAACTCTTTAGCAACTTTATGCCCCCAAGGGAATTTCACTGTACTCCTGAGGCTGTCACTGCTTAGAGACTTTTTCCACAAATTCCAGTTCTAGTTAAAGCCTTCAAGTCCAGTTAATAGGAAGACAATGAGAACAGGCTTGTAAAAGCAGTTCTTAATCTCAGGTGCTTTCAGCTTGTACGGTGCTATATGGTTACAAGTCTGAGAAAAAATCAAAATCGTTAACGGAGCTGATTGCTCTTCAGGATCTTGACCTGTTTTTCCTCCATGTCATAATGATCCATCCCTTGTTTAGAAAGCAATATCCCTATACGTTTCCACTGGGGAAATCATAGGCTCCACTGCAACCTCTGACTTTTATACAGAATGTCATTCAAAGTCAATGGCCCAGTCAAAAACCTAGTTTCAGGAGAATGAGTCATTCATCATTAATGCCTCTTGATTGTTCCAGCACCATTTTTCAGCCTTTCTATTTGATGCCAAACTTATACCACAAAATTGCTGTTCCAAAGCCCAAAGGAAATTTTAGTATGACGTAGAAATAGCAAATGAAGGTCAGAACAAAATAGAGAGCCTGTGAAATAAGATGGAATTCACGATCTGAAAAAAATATATATTATTTCTGAGCTTCTCTGCTGTTTCGTATTTTTAAGCTATGTTTTACTTGAACTCACTATTTCATTTTAGCTTCCTGTTTTCATAAGCATTCCCCAAGGACAAAGTGTAATTAATAATGCTCAAATTTAAGCTGAACTTCTTAACCCATAATGTTCGAGCATTTTGATAGTAGAAAATTCACCCCGAAGTGATTTGTATGATACTCATACACTCATACAGCTCTATAAAACAGTAAGTTCCAGTAAGATTATTTAATGCCAGTGTTATGGCTTATATTCATCTTCTTAGAGAATCTATTTTTACCTTGTTTGCATTTAAAATGGAGTCTTCTTTTTTTCCTGTTGGGAAAAAAAAACATCAATTATTTATGATTTTATTAATGGCAAAGATTTCCTTCCTTTGTTTCTTTATTGTTGTAGAAATTCTGTTGGACTATTGTCTATGAACTAGCATCTCAGAGCCTGGAAACTGGTTTGTGCTTTACAGTATAGATCCATACTGTACATGCAGGACACATACAGTATATATATACATATATATACTTCATACATCCATACCTCCATTAGCAGGACATACGCTGATTAGCGGAATAGAAGACACTGCATATCATAAAAGCATACAACTGATTTCCTTTGCCTACAAAGGTATTTTTATCTTTGGTAGCGCTTGAGACAAGTCTAATATTGATCTACCCAAAGTGGATGATTATGAGTGACTGTATTTCACATAAATTTTGCATTACTGAAAGCTAGATGAAATAGTACATCTGAGATTCCATATCACTGTACAATATATTACATCCTTTTGAAAAAATTGTAGCAGTTCAAATTTGAAGGAAGAATTTTCCCTTTTAAAATATAGAAGAACTTGTGTGCTTAATGCCCAGCTTGCATGCTATAGCTTTTTTTTTTTTTTTTTTTTTAATAGATAAAATTTAAACATTTGGGGACAACATTATTGTTATCTCATTCACTTTTTGTAGCCAACATCATATCATTGGCATAGTTGCAAGGTAGAATGCTTTTATATGTGTAGAACAAATTTTCTATGGGTGTTTTATAAGGTATGTCCATGTTACTCTGTCAAATTTGTTAGAATTATATCTTTCTGAAATAAACAATGATAATTAATGTCTGTCCCTAAGGTGAGTTTTGATAGAAGAAAAAATATATTCACTTTACTTTTATATTTCCTTCTGTATCTTAAATATCTTAAATACTAATGTGTGTTCTTTATCCCATACTTTCTCTCAAACCATTTGACATTAACTGTTGTTGTTAGATATGCTTATTCAACATTTTTCTTAGCTGACATCATGTTGTGGATCACAGCTTTCCAATAGACATTTCTTAAATAAATTGTATAACTAAAAAAAAAAAAAAAAAAAAAAA
>VZSG01001102.1:93814-109006 GCA_013398315.1 Nothoprocta pentlandii | reverse complement strand
TAAGAGGGACGTGGAGCTTCTAGAGAGGGTCCAGCGAAGAGCAACTAAGATGATTAAGGGACTGGAACATCTCTCGTATGAGGAGAGACTGAGTGAGCTTGGCCTGTTTTCTCTGAAGAGAAGAGAAGGCTGAGAGGGGATATGATTAACATGTATAAGTTCAGGAAGGGAGAATGAAGGGGAGAAGGGGACAAGCTCTTTTAATTGGTGGCCAGTGATAGGACAAGGGGAAATGGCCATAAACTGAAACACAGGACGTTCCATCTCCAGGTGAGGAGGAACTTGTTTACTGTGAGGGTGACAGAGCAGTGGAACAGGCTGCCCAGGGAGGTTGTGGAGTCTCCTTCTCTAGAGGTCATCAAAACCCGCCTGCATACCACCCTGTGCCACATGCTGTAGGTATGCCTGCTTGAGTGGGAAGGTTGGACTAGACGATCTCTAGAGGTCCCTTCCAACCTTGAATATTCTGTGATTCTGTGATTCTGTGATTCGTAGTTTCTCTGAAGAAAGATTGAAACTGTCAAAAAGAATGACTCAAAGGAATAATGAAAGGGTGGGTATAACACCAGACAAAGTCATTAGATAGTAGGAAAGCCTTCCTGAATAAAAAATTAAATGGTATTATGCATGATGCTGTTCTCTATTAATTAGATAATTTGAAATTTAGATGGCTAGATTGTTAATTGGATTAACAATAAATGTGTGCTTTCATGTTTGCAGTATGTTCCCTTTTGCCAATAAAAAGATTTTGGGTATAACGTGGCTAAGCATGGTATTACAGGGATTGTCTCACTTTTGATATTAATGTGATTCCCATTTGCAAATAAAAGATGTGCCCATGATCAGGATAAACTCTGTGAAAATACAAATCTAGTAATTTAATGTTTTATGAAATAATTTAGAATCTACACTTATTACATTAGAATCTGATAGACATTTATTTTAAATACATATTTGATTACATTATTGATTTGTATTTGATTGTGTTATGTTGATTTCTGTATATTCTTCTTCATAATGGTTCAAAGCATCATGACTGTTGCTACTAAAGTAAATGGAATGGGAAAGTAACCGAACTGAATCACAAAGGTAATTGAATCATTACTTTAAAAAAGAATTTGTCATTTTTAGATCCTTTTTCACTTATATTGAGAGCTATACAGAATATTATTAGCTCATATGAATAGCAGCCAACATTTTAAAGCTACTTTGCATATGGAAGCACAGTGGAGTATTCTTCACAATGGGAATACCCTACACATTAATCTTTCCCATTAGTAACTACGACTTCCTTGTTTAGTGATGCATTTGCAGATTCATTGAAAGGGAAGTAAAGCGCCTTTAGCTTAAATCACCAATGCTGCTCTAGAGATGCAAGATGTGTGTTTGAATTGCTTCATATTGATAAGGGTGCAGAGACCAAGGATTTCGTTTCCTGGGTATGTTTCAGCTGTTAAATTCTTACAAAGCTTTCATCTCTGCACATATAGCACATAGGGAAAACTCTGTCTAGCTTGTTTTGGGATCCTGCTTTTGGAGCAGGAGGCTAAAGATTAGGTACTTAAGATATGCAATATTTATTTCTTGTGAGGTGTTTTCTTTAGCTTTCATGTATGCACTGGATTTCTTTTTTTTTTTAATTTAAGCAATCAAGTTCTTACAGCAGAACACTGTAAAATTGTCTGAATTTTGACTCTGATTAATTTGATACAACACCAAATCAGTATCTCAAAATGTATATTTAGCTACAGCTTAAATACGTATTTGTCTGAATGTTAAAAAAAGGAAAAGTTATTATTACTAGAACAAATAACCTTTTCCTTTCTCTTCATAAAACTGTAGATGGCTGACATTCTCAGGATGCCACTTTTTCATCTGTTTACAAATGCTTCTCCTGCAGATAAAACCATTAATTAAAATGTAATATGCTAAAACAATATTTAAAATACTTTGTTTCCACATCTCTTCCCTAAGCAACTTCTGTAAATACTGAATTATATTCCTGCTAAGGCCAGACTGAAAAATCGTGGCTTTTCAGAGCTTGCATGGCTTGCAGTATTAAGAAATAAACGGTTTTAATGTTGTAAGGGATTTAATGTTGTAACAGGATTCTGCATGCTGTTTCTAATTAGATGAATCATCTTCCTTTAGGGATAGTAGGGATCCTGAAGCAGCTTTCTTTCTTATCAGAAATTGATTATTTAAAGATGAGTCTTTTTTTTTTTTTTCTTCTTTCTTCTTTTTTCTTATTTCTTTTTTTTTTTTTCTTTTTTTCTTTTTCTGAGACTCTTTGGTTAGACTCTTTGGGCACAGTAATACACAATGGGCAATCTAATGATTTACAAATGGAGAAAAAAATGATTTGAATCACATATATTATATTTTTGACTTCACACAGTAAAAGAAAATCAATTTAATTGCCAAAATTGAGGAAGTATGGACTCTTCTATACTCCATATATTGGTGAATTATTAAACTTTTTCCTTTGTTCTTAGCAAAAGGATTTGTGAAAAAAATCAGTAGCAATTAAAATGTCAATCTATTTTCTATGTGACTCATTGGAAAACTTCAAAGTTAGTAGTCACATACTTATGCAAATGGTGGTGCCAGGCAAAACAGACTTAATTAAAGAGTGGGACAAATACTTAGTTTTTTAAATGTTTGTATTGTTATAAAATACCTTTAATTTTATTGTATTTCTCACTCCATTCCGTTTATATTGATCTTTATGCAGTGACTGTTTTGCTTATAACATCTCTTTGGAGAGTAGTATGTGTATCTGTCTGAATATTCCAGAGTTTAGTCCTCATCACTTACAAAAATGAACACCTTCATGTGAGAAATGCATTTACAAAGGGCATTTTCAATTGTACTACGGAAAGGAGAATGAGAAGTAGGATATTTAATAGGGGGTTCTTAATATACAACATAAAATATTTTAAAAGAGCAAAAGAGAATATGCAGTAATTTCTGGATCTCTTCCAGCAGTATCTTAAGTGCAGACTACTATGGATTTCAAATGGCTTTTTTTTTTTTTTTTCAAACACAATATGTACAATCAAAGAAAGATGAAAAAAGCAATTAAAAAACACAAATCAAAACAAAACAAAGCAAAACCAAAAACAACAGAAGTAAAACTAAAGCATTTTGTCTAGTAAGAATATGCACGTCCTAGATATAGAGTTATGGAACGTGGAGGAAAATAAAACTCTGCTGAATGAGCTGGCAGACATCATTTTGAGGCACTCTTTCCTGTTCAAAAAGCTGTGGTGTCTGGGGAGGTCTCTAATTACTGGAAAAGGAAAAACATCACTCTCATCTTCAAGAACAATCCAAGGAAACGTTGGTCACATCCTGTAGACCTACTTCAGTTGCTGGGAAACAAGTCTTCACGGAAGCGATTTCCTGGAACAGGAACCTCCTGAAATGCAAGAGAGATGAATGGTAAGTCCTACAATATGAATGTCAAGTCCTACACCTGCAGCAGAGTTACCCCAAGCAGAGGCTGGAATCCAGCTGGCCAGAAAGCAGATCTGTAGAAAAGGACTTTTAACAATAGCTTTGTCATAGTCACTCATAGACAGACTGGTAAGATATGGAATAGATAGGCAATCTGGTGGACAAATTGAATGTGAGTTGTGGGAATGATGAAAGCTAAATGCATTCTAGGTTGCGTTAGCAAAGACTCAGTAAAGCTGTTATTCCTTTTTACCAAAACTTGTGGAAATTCTGGAATACTTTTATTCCAGCATAATTTTAGGTCCTGTTGACAAAATAGAAACAAAGAAATCACAGTCAACACACACACACACACACACACAAAAAAACAACCCTAAACAAACAAGCAAACAAAAAACAGGTAGATGGTCAGGGCAGTTGCAACTAGATAGCATTAATTTATAGAATTAGAAATTGATGGTGGTGGGCATATTTAGAAAAACTGACAAATCAGACTACTTTCAGACTTCAAAACTTTTCAAAAAAAAAGTTATATTGTTACTCTCTTACTGTATTGGTATTCATTAACATGCACATTGCCAATATGGTTAGTTCACAGTCATTACCACAACACATGAAACAATTTGTTTGACATTTCATGGAGCATTGATGGCGACAGTCCTTCATGGCTCTTAACTGCTGAAGTTAAAGTGATCAGGCTTGAGACCTTGTCAATCATGGAAACTGAAACTGTTTTCTCTCTTCTCTGTCCCTTCTATCTTACTATTAATGTTTAATTATTTTGTTTTCATTAATTTTGTATTTCTGCATTATTTTGGTTCTGTCAGGCATCTTTCTTGCCTATACTGCAATATGATCTTGGTTTTACCAAACGTCTGTCCTGCCTGTTCATTTTAAGCTTGTCAATTTTACTTGATTATTGCATGCCTTGATCAGCATGCATCTACTTTACAGGTACCACAAGCTCTGGATGCAACACAAACAGAGAGAGGCAGAGATACCTGGATTCTTTCAGTCTGGAGAAAAGAGAAAGAGGGGATTACAAGAATTATTTTTTCAGTCTTGTGCTACTAAAAAAAAAAAAAAAAAAAAAAAGTTGCTTAGATTCATCTAAGAGGGCAAATGTTTACAAACACCTGGAAGGTGATAGTCACAAGATGCAGTGGAGGAAGTTCTCCCTGGATAAAAGAATGGAAATGCTTCATGAAAATGAGTAGGCACTTGAGTAGGCTGCCCTGAGAGGCTGTAAGCTCTCCATCCCTGGAGATTTACAGAATTTCAGTGAACAAGGCCCTGAACAACTGGATCTTGCTTTGCTTAGCCCTCCTTTGAGCAAGAATTTAAACTAGATGACCTGCAATTGTCCTTCATACCTACATTCTAGATTTCAAATGAAAAACTCTGTTGAATAGGCTCCAGTTGGAGTTGATGGAGTAAATAGTCATATTAGTAATGATAAGAAAGGGGGTGCTCAGATCACAGAATTTCTAACTTTAGCTACAAACCATTTTGCAAATACTCATGTAGTGCTTTCACAACATTCTACCAAAAATACGCCCTAGAAGGAAATAACTTGGAAAGCACATAGGAATCTGTTTGATTGTACAAACATAGATGTCTAGAGGCATTTGAAATATTTGATTGTATAAACATAGGTGTCTAGAGGCATTTGAAATATTCTATTATATTCCAAGTGGCTGCCAACTGTCTGTTCAGATGGATGGTTTCCTATAAGTCCTATGCCTAATTTATCAGACTATCTCAGATAGGATATCTGAGATATACTATCTGAAATGGCACTTAGACATCTCCATGCGAATAGAAGATATGAAACCTGACTTCACTACACATTTTATTAAATTTTGTCAAGATTACAATCTTTCGCATGAAACGAAGATTAGAATGTTGCAAGTTTCTGTTGAATATTATGTCTGGAGTTCATTGCATTTAACTTCTGCTAGCTAAATGTTAAGTGTTCAAGATAAACTAGTCATATAAGATTCTTTACGATCCAGGAAAAGAAAAAGGCATTTCCAGAGGGAATTTCCTCTCCAAGATTGATGTCCTACACATAAGTGAATTGCCCTATGGAAGAGACTATTTCTGTCCATAAACTATAAAGAATTTATAGCTGACTGCTTGCTCAGGAGATCTTATTTTTAGATGCCTGAAGACAAGATAGATCACCACACTATCCACTTAACCTCTGTTTTACTTAGTTTGCCATTGATGACATGATCAGACCTGCCTTTCACAAAAGATATTAGAACTTACATTTTCTTTTTCTGAGATGACGTGAAATGTGCATGAAAAAATTATTTATTTGTCTAAATTTATAATTTTTAAATAAACAAGTGGAGAATTTTTGCAAAACAAAACTACTAATTTTGTCCAGAATGTACAATTTATTTTGCACGATTAAGTTTAGCAGCTGTCGATGAAGCACAAAGGTAATAGCTAACTCTCAGCAGTAATATCATGCATAATAAAAATATGAAATTGCTATTCCATCCACCACTAATGGATTTTAATTAAGTACAGTCATTATAAACTGATATCTGATTGGAAAATAAAATGTATAACAGGACTGTGACCTGAAATAAATCAAATAAAATGTATTCACAACACAAAAATGAAGTAGAAAAGAAATAGCAATTTTTAAATAGAGCAAATAACTTTAAAATGTTATAATATATAACTATAATAATAGTTATATAGTATAATATAGTAGCAAGAGACAAATCATTCCTATTATACTTGCTTCATCAGGAGAAGAAACAATGGCAAAATGCAAAAATAGTAGGTCAGATTAGTCAGATAAATTTTTCTTGGTGTGTTTTTGCAGCCTCTCAGAGACTGAGCAGTGGGTCTTATGAATTAACAACTATTACTAGTTAATATTCCTATAATATTCAACAGAGACTTGCCATTGATTTCAAGAAATATAGAATTAAATTCATAAGGAGGAGAGGTGGGATTCATGTCATATGGGTTTTGCTATCTAAAAGTAAGATATTTAGTATAACCAATAATACAGATTTTCTGTAAATTATTGTTTAACCTTGTTAAGAGACTTGTTGAAAATGGGATATGTTGCATTTGAGTCACCCTTATTTTTCTTCCATTCCTCACGGAAAACTGACTAGCCTACTGGAAACTTTTTTGAGATAGATACCACCTGAAGCATCCATAATAAAAATACATAACCAAAAAGACAGAAAAGGGACATGGAGGGTTTTTTAAAATTATTTTTCTGGTGTGACATGCATACAGTTTTCTACTCTTTATCTGTATAACTATAATATTTTGATGTCGGCAATTTATAATAATGAACTATGGTAGAAAAAGCAGGGGTTGTTGAGCGGTCCATTTATGTCCTGAAATGAATGATGTGTATTCTAATAAGATGTAATTCAAATACGTGCTAGTCAATTACTGTCCACGTATTTGTTGGCCCCAGTGAAGCCTTATGGACATGGCAATAGTGGAATTGGTCTCCTGAGAATGTCCATCATTTCCACAGTGCAGTTTTATTTTTAGAAGACATTGTAAGGACTTAGCTTATCTGTTATGCCTACTAGAAAAATCTAAAAATAATTAAAAATAAATAAAAATTATAATTTCACTGCCAATTAACTGTAATGAAGTTCTCAATTGCTACAGACTGGCAGCTACTTTATTAAAGTACCTTTTCCTTCTTTTAAAATCTTTTATAGCTTAAGTTTAAATGTTCTACTTAGATTATTAATGAATCAAACCTTTGGCTTTCCAATTAAATGTTTATATCACAAAGATGTAATATGTCTATGCTATTTGCAAAGATGCAAAGGGGCATCTTTGTTGGCTTCTAACATTACAGGACAATTTGAGATAAGGCCTATAAACATAAAACTCCAGAAAACAAAAGTGAAGTGCTTTCCAGGACCAATGTGAAATTGGAAGAATAATTTGACCATCCATTACTGTGGCTCTTGAAAGATGGGAGGAGATGACCCTGACTAGAACGGTTTGGGCCTGATATGGTTAATAACACTTTCTGATTTGATCAATTTATATTATTCAAAACTCTGCCAATAGTTTGACTGAAGCAAGCAACTTTGCTACAACTTTATCTCTTGTGATCCTTTAAAGAGCATGTTTTCTAGTGACTTTCTGCTTTCCAGCTGACAAAAAAAAAAAGTGATGTGAACTTGAGTAATCAGAAAAACTATATTGGATGATGTGGGTGCTATTATAGTGAGTTAGTGAAGGACTAGGTTAATGAATCAATCTGATAAAGCATGAGTGGCCCTTAATAAAGGCAAAGTAAAGAAGTAAATCCAAATTGACTAGGGAATGTTCATAGTATCGGTTAATGTTACTATTAATAACAATATAATATATAGTTAATAATAACAATAATAATATAATGTTACTACTAAAGACTGAGACTGCCTCTATATGCTGATCTATAGAGATTATTTTAAAGACAGAATCAGGAAAAACAAACATTAAAATTAAAGTTAATTAAAAAAAAAACAGAAACAGAAACAGAAAACACAAAAACAAAACACAAAAAAAACCCCACAAAAATCCCACAAAACCCACAAAAACATATATCCAAAACAGCTAAAAGTAATGAACTGAAAAGAATGTACCAATGATAGTGGAGAACCTCAGCAGCATCTTTTACCTGTAAGTTCTTCACATTTTCCCAAGTCATAAGTCGGATTGAAAAAACACTTAGAAAAAACTAAGACTTAATTGAATATTGGCTAGGAAAATAAGTGTTGAGGCTTTTGGATTCACACTGGAAAGCCGGTTACAGATTTCTCCATAAAATATGAGGGAGCCAATTTGTTTTAGCTGAGTAAATGTGTCTGACTAGGTGGAAAGTGCAATGTCCTCCATTGCACCTGAACAGAAAGTTTTAAGTAAGATTTTGTTGAATCAGAAAGAAAATCATGAAGCTCAGGTAAGTCCTGGATTTTATGGAGATAACAGGGAATGTTTTCCTGGCTTAAAGTTGATCTATTTAAATTCTCTTTTCTGGGCTAGGCTTTGACCTCTCCTGTGATCATTGCATTCTCTTCAGGTCTTCTCTGCCTGTTTTAGTTTGAGATGTGAGTGAGATGAAGAATAATCTTGCATTATTATTTCTATTTTTTATTTAATGAGAAAATTGTTGACGATTACAAAACATGTGGAGAAAATAAAATATTATTTTCTCCATTGTGACTGCTACAGTTTATAACAACAGAACTGGTTAAGATTTAAAAGCTCTTATTAAAAAAAAAAAAAAAAAAAAAAAAAAAAAAAAAAAAAAAAAAAAAAAAAAAAAAAAAAAAAAAAAAACACATAACAAATTAATATCACATGTGTCAATATGGAAAATCTAGGAAATTAATTAAATTAATTAAGTTATCCAAATAATGCACAGTGAATAATGCAAGCAAAGAAAAATAAAAATGTTGCTGCCTTAGCAGCAAGAATGCTATTTGGATATACTAAGATATCTCAAACAGTGCTAAATACTTCTCTAAACAATACAGTCAACACTTACATCTGTGGGTACTTGAAAACAACAAGAGACTTTGGGCTCATATTTACAGAATCAGAGAATGGTTGAGTTTGGAAGGGACCTGTATAGATCAGCTAGTCCAACCCCGCTGCTTCAGCAGGGACACCTAGATCACATGGCACTGGGTTGCATCCATGTGGGTTTTGAAGATCTCCGGAGAAGACAACTGTAAGAAATTGCTGTAGACTGTGTTTGTCTCAACATTGTTGTAGTTCAATTTACAAATTCCTAGCCTCAGTATCCTATCTTTGGGAAGACTGTAATATCAGCTGCAAGTGTTTATCTCCATGCAATTTATGAATTCTTGGCCTTGACATCCTGTCTATAGGAAGACTGAGATATGAGCTCCAGGTGTTTTACCTTCATACAATTAACAACTTCTTGGCCTTGGCATCCTGTCTCTGGGAAGACTGGGATCCCAGCTCGAGGTTTGTTATCTCTACACAATTTACAGCTTCCTGATCAGCTCAAGACCGTAACAATGCTCAGTGGTGCCTGCCGAGCAGCACCGGCAGTTGAGTCAGGGGGAAGAGGAGCACCCATCTCAGCCTTCTCCAGAGAAACCAGGCCCAACTCACTCAGTCTATCCTTGTTAGATTCTCCAGCCCCTTAATCATCTTTGTGGACCCTCTCTAGAAGCTCCACATCCCTCTTATACTGGGAAGCCCAGAACTGCACACAATACTCCAGGTGCGGCCTCACCAGAGCTGAGGAGAGGGGTAGGTTCAACTCCCTTGACCTGCTGGCAACATTCCTCCTGATGCAGGCCAGGATCCCATTGGCCTTCTTGGCCACGAGGGCACACTGCTGGCTCATGATTAACTTTTTGTCAATTTAGACACTTTTAGATGTAGATACCATTTTGGTGTACTTATCTGGAGCTGAATCCCATTAAGTGACATCATAAATAATTCAAAAAAAAAAAAAAAAAAAACAGTCATTCAGTATAAGGTCTATACTGATAGTATACAAAGCCTAAATCCCTAAATTTTATTTAAGGGACTGATTAAATAACTTGTCTTTATCTCTTCATTCAAAAGTTTTGTTTCTTAAAAGAGGGATGGATTTCAGGATTCTGTCAACTCTCTCCATCATAAGACAATTTGAAAAATGAGATTTCACAGAAGATTAGGCTGAATTTGATGGCAATACTTATTTTCTAGCAGCCATTCCTGCTAAATATAAATACTGTTCATTAACCATGCTAGCTGTGGTACTACTAATTACTGCTAGCTAGTGTGCCATTGGGTATGTTTGTTAATGGCACTTTCTCTTAGCTGTTCATGAACCTGTTTCGTGTTAGTGTCACCACAGTAAATAGTCCTATGTGTTCCTGTTGTTAAGTGTGATTTTGTTCTGCTTTGTCAACTCCCTGGTAGAAGTAGTGGCTGGACTTCTCCTCATGGAATGTGTTGGGCTGTCTTGCATAGTAATTGCCTGTAGTATTTTTGAATACCTCTTCCCTCCCTCCCTCCCTTCTTCCCTTCCTCCCTTCTTTTGCCTTGTCTTGCCTTCTTTCCTATTTTGTAGGACTGTCTCTTTTATTTATAAGTATCAAAATGCCAAATTTACACTAGCTTATATATTTCTATTTGCAGGTAAAGCAAAGTTAAAGTACATGTTTTGAAATCAGCAGCACAAAAAAAAAATTGGCTCACAAATACATAGCACATTCTATCAGTGAACCTGATAAAATAAATATTGGCTTGCAGAGACCTTGTAAGACCTATATTTTCTTAATTAAATAATAAGAAGAATAATTTTCAAAAAAAAAATCACAGTAAAATTATTCCTTGATCTATAAATAAGAACTATTATTTTCTAAAGCTTAGATCTTGGTTATAATCCTTTGACTTATAGCATGTATTGAGTTTTTTGACATTCCTGTCAATTTTGTTTAAAAACAGGTGCAAATGTTAGTATGATCTGAGTTTTTTTTTTTTTTGTATTAGATCTTGTAAAGATAAATCACTCTCATCTGACACTTTCAGATTTGATATAGAATTTATTTCCCAAATGAGTAAGCACTGATATCAGAGTTTATTGCCATCAGCTTAACTCAGTGTGCAATTTTACTGTTTTGTTTTGTTTTGCTTTTTATTCATCTATTTATTTATAGATCTCATTCACTAACATAAGTTTCCTGGAGTACTCTGAATCATACTCTGATTGGCCAAGAACAGATAGAACTGTATTGAACTTCCAATCTTATAATAAAAATGACCAAGTATACCACTTAATAACCATATAAAGCTACAATATCTTGTTGGACCATTACTTCAGAATGTGTTCATAGATGAAGAGACAAAGAGAGGAACTTCAACTGATTCAAAACGATATTGTTTTCCCCAAGAAATTTGTATTCATCAGAGCCAGATATTTAAACAGTAAAGAAACTAATGAAGCACTGGTGACTGAACACCTATTGGTATGTTCCTTATTATTTTCCTCCTTAAATCTTAATGAGGTGTAATTACAGTTTTTTTCAAATTTTTGGTAGAACTTTCATTTTTCTAACAGAGAGTAGTGACAAGTTGCTGTGTCTGACTTCGTGTGCAGCAAACTCACTGCAAATATGTAAATGAGGAGCAACAGAGAAGAGCCTGGAGATATTAACATCTGTGTGAATGAAGCAACCATTTCACAACTCAGTGGACCTTAAACAAAGCAGATACTGAAATCTGTTCAGTACATGGGGCGGATTTTTAAATATGTTCAATTAATGCTTGTCGCCCAACTGTCACTAGAGCACAGCTCAGTCACGCTGGGGATTCTGCTTTGACATCATCAGCATACAAAAATGGTCTTCATGAAATGTGGTAATAAAATATCTGCTTTTCAGCTATGTCTATGAATTAGAGATACACTCTTAACTTCCCTGCCTCTAGAAACTGAGTGACTGGAGATGGAGAGGTATCTGCTAAGAGGAATATAGCTATTTTGTCACCAGGCCTAGTAACTACATGACTATCTCTGTCACTGCAGTGTAATATTTAAGAAAATATATTACTTTTGTGAAGAATTTGAATTCTGAATGAACAGTAATTTATTTCTTTATGAGGAAGGGAAGGAGAAACCCACTCTTCTGCTGAATGGAAAAGTAAATTTCTCTTGACATCTTTTACTTGAGTCAAAGAGTGAAGCAGAGTATATTATAATAATATTTTTCTGTCTCAGGATATCTTCCTTTTAAAAGGGAATACAAACACAGTGCAGTCAGCTGGACTATTGCCGCGGTCCAGATCTTCAAGTCCCCGGTCCGGAATTTTAGCCAGACAGGAGAAGCAGTCACATCAATATGATGCTAGTTCTAGCCAATTTTATTAGAAAGCAAACACAGTTATATATCATCAAAAGGCACTATGATATCATTAGAAAACAATATAATTGGTTAGCTATGATATCATCAGAAGGCAACATAATTGGTTAGACGGCAGAGGCATGCTGTTCACGCGCCAAGGTACGGAGTGTGATTGGTTAACATGCATTGTCCACGCGCCAGATCTCTCTTTCCCATTGGTTCTTGGATTCTCGCTTCTTACGACAAACACCTAGTTTCATCCAGCTCTAACTGCAATTAGGCAGTTGCTACTCTTGGTATCTCATAGAACAATGACCGAGGGTAACCTTGTCCACTTCTCTATTACCGCAGTGCTTCATATTCATTTAGTACAGCCAGGGCTCCAACAGACTATCTTGGAGGTTCAACCAAATGTTATTTTCAAATAATTTTAACATTTATAATGTTAAAATTATAGAGATATAAAATTCTCTCTATATATATATGTATATAAATATATAAAAAATCAAGTATTAATTGTAATAATTATTATTACTGATTACTGGCAATAATACAAATATAAATCACAGGAATCTGCATAAGTCTTATCTGATGTATAAATGCCATAGGTTGTTATGAATATGATTTACCAGAAGATATCCTCCAATTTGTAATTCTGAGAGACAAACAGCACTTTTAGCAGAGTAGTACTTTGGTAAACTGTTCTGCTCTCCTTATGAGCATTTACTTATTGAATGGAAAAACAATGTGAACACTTATTGATGAGTATTGGTCATTTAGACTAGCTGATTCTCTATTTCTGTATGATTTTTTTTTATTCATTGTTTTTTTAGCTTACTAGGAAGTACTTTAGCATCTTCATCCACACAAATGCTCCAGTGTGACAGCATGGCAGTGCCTGTCATTTAAACATGGCAGTAAATTCAGCCTTGAGTTAAATGAATACAATATACAGGAAGAACTGCACACTTTGAGTTTGGTGTTACTTAATTTCTCCTTTAACTAGAGAGAACCTAAATTTGGAAAAAAAAAAAAAAAAAAACAGAGCATATTGATCTTGATTTAGTTGACTGTTGACTTACTGTAGAGACATTCGTAGATGTTTCAGGATAGTCTATTTTGTTTCAGACTAAGACTAAGGCATAAATCTCCTTGGGATGTCTTTGATATGCTGAGCTATCATATGCTTAGGCAACACATTTGCACACACAAAATAAGTGGAGCTGAATGTCTTTTTATTCTCTTTGATCCAGTCAAGCAAATATTCGATTTGAGTACCTTTTTATCCTTGAAATAATGTCCCAATATTCATGAAAACACCACACCAAAAGCATACACTCCACACATCACCCATGTAGCCAAAACATCCCATGATGTTTGTGACCAGTCAATTCAGTCAGATGAGATAGCATGATGGATGTAGATTTGTAAGTATAACCTCATAAACTGCAATGCAGATTTTCTGAACAAATGTTTGCAAATTCAGAACTAGAGTTTATACTCCTTCGGAATCACATGTGTCTTTTGACTTTTTAAACACCATTGTAAATTGTTCTGCTGTGGTAAATCTCAACTAATACAAGCGTATTTTCTGTCTTTCCTGTGCTGAATTCTGCCTGAGTTCCTGCTACAGAAAGCAGAGGAGCAGGGATATAATAAAATAAATTCCTTTCAGTTTGGGGATGTGTTTTACCTTTCTTGGTGTAGGTCAAGCCATACTTTGCTTAACTTTATCTTCAAATTGCAGTAGATTATGTTGGCGGATATTGAGAAAATGATATCTGCATCCCTGACTGTCTTCTCAGCAACTGAAAATAGATTGATCTTGATCCAGTCATTTGCTCAAGAGGAAGGCTCCTTTTGATACAAGCTTCTGCAATCTACATTTCTTGTAAATGTAATAGAGACAAGAGGTTATAACTAGTCTCTCTCTTCTTCAACTTTAAATAATAGATGAGATGAAATACAATAACCCATAATGAATGTTTTGATGTGGTATATTTATAAATCTTGAACAAAAAGTGTTCTTCAGCCAAAGCGTGTCAATGATACACACCACAAGATAATTGAAAACTCAGCCTTCCCTTGACTCTTTCACATTTTTTTTGTACCATATTTTAGATCTGAAGAAACGCAGTTGGATAATATTATGATCAAAAATATTTTCAAGGATTTTAAAATGAGCTTCTCTCTGCTTTTCTCTATTTTGCTCTTTTATGCAGTTAGTAGGATTAGTATTTTTATTTACCAATATTTAATAACTTTGCAACCAAAAGGAACAAATATATAAATAAAAGTTAATGATATTTCATGAACTAGAGAGATTCTAAATTTCATCTATACCATTTCTTGATTGACATGCTTTTGGCTTTTAGAAGATGGATGTTATAATTCCTGTGATGTAAATCATTATTATTTCAGGCCTTTGTGGATTGTTAAATTAAATGAGCAGTTTAGTAGCAAATCATTTGGAGTTAATCAGTTAAGGAAAACTTCAGTATAGATGTGTAAGCAGTAGTGGATTTGAAGGGTTTTATATTAATCATAGTTTGAGAGCTGCATCTGCTGCTTGCGTGTACTGTGTGAAAATAAAGCTGAGAAATTGACTGATCTATGAGACAATCAGGCAAAGTTGCAAAATGAAAGCGAAAATCTATCTAAAACCTTGTATCTTAAGGTATTTTAACTAATAGTTCCAGTACTCTTAGCATAATGTAAGTGAAGAATCTCAGATTGAGTGCATCCGTACTGTATAGTCAACTATGACTGAGCAAGAAGCAAAACAGTTGTTGCTTTTCTGCTTCAGTTTCTGATTTTTTTAATACTGTTCTCAAAAGTTATATGAAAAGACTAGTCGGTTGGAACCTCTTGG
>VZSG01001102.1:70512-84782 GCA_013398315.1 Nothoprocta pentlandii | reverse complement strand
AAAAAAAAAAAATCAAAGAAGACATCCTCAGTAAATCTTATTAGAAATAAGGATAATTCCAGACAAATTAGATACTATTTCTTCAACATGAAAGATTCTTGGTTGTTGGGGCCTGCTCCAAGGACGGCCGTACAGTGCCTATTAGCAGGCAGGATGCCTTGTTAATAGATAACCAACTTCAAGGCCGACAGTGTACTTGTTCCATCAGCGGATCAAAAACAAAGGCAGCTGTCCGGCTGCTGCGTGACCATGAAACTGATTGGACAGTAGCTGTGGCGCGCTTGTTTTTAGGCATAAAAGGTATTGTATTCAGAACCTTATAGGTAAACTTATAAGGGATTGGATGCCAGCCCTGGAGACAGTGGCGAGACAGAGGCAAGAGGAGAGTGTGTAAAATTATGATTGGTCAGGGGTGCGGCTTACGACTTACTGTATAAAAGTGTGCTGGAATCTGCAATAAACAGAGCATTGACTTAATCTCTATTAGCCTGCGTCTTTGACTCCGGACGCTCCCTCGCATCACTTGGCCCATGAATAGGAATCTGCATTTGCACTATGTGATATTAAGCCTGAGGCTAATCAGTAACTTTATTAAGGTTGAATTGTATAACATATGATTTTTGAACTGTTATGCCAAAAGAAACTATCACAATCTGAATGTTATTTGGACAACTAAAGGAAACTATTTTATTTCATTTCATTTCATTTCATTTCATTTCATTTCATTTCATTTCATTTCATTTCATTTCATATTTTAGATAACATTTTAAAATAACTTGAAACTTTGTCTGAGATTGTGATTACTTGGTGTCGTTATCTTTGATCCAAGAGGAATTAATGAAAACAGAAGTTTTGGTGATTTTTTTTTTCCTAAATTAAAAAGATACAGAAATCAAGTATATAAGATTGATACTGGAACTGTTGCTAATGTTCTTCTTCTAAAAATGGTATCTAAAACATATGCTGTCATAGTATGTTCAATATTTTGAGTTGCAATTGATATCAACATTTTGAAATTTTCACAGAACTTGTGTTCAAGTTTGCATATCTCCCATTTTCCATGAGTTAAATAGAAAATAAATAGTCTTTTTAAAAAATGAGGAAGCTGGTATAGCAAAGGACAGTTTATAAAAATTAGTAATATATTCTGCATGTAGATATTAACTATTTAATAAAAATCAAGATACAAAACATTTAGGCTATAGAAGGAAAAAAAAAGAAAATACAGCAACTTAGTATAGAACTGCTGTGGAATTTACGAGCATTCCAGTTCTGTTTATGCCATTCAGAAAAAAAAAAAAAAAATCACTTCCTTATCAGAACAATTTAAACAAGAAAGCATATATCATATCACTCGACTAGAACTAGTTGCTTCAAGGATACCGAACATGACAGGATCCCAAAGGAAAAGATAAAATAATATAGATGGTAATATGCCTGCTGTGTTGTGCCTGTAATTAGTAGATATTGTCTTCAATTTCTATGACATTATATTAAGACATTTAAAACTGTCTGATATATGTCATGATATAAGAATGGACTAATAGGAAAGCAAACCATGAGAAGATAGTAAAAAAGACTTATCAGACTTATCCACATTACATAACAAATAACAGACAAACTCAAAGTATTTTAATAAGCCATGAAACCCAAGGATTAAGATATAAACTATCGAGAGAATACCTTACTGGAGTAAACTCATAAAAATTAAATTACTTTTTCATGGGAAAATAAGTGTTCCTCTAAGCAGTAATGGATTTACTGATATGACAGTGACCTATCTGGTTGTTAGGCTTCTCATTAACTTGTGTTTTTCCCTCTTTATTGCTTCACTTTGGACTGGAGAGTATAAGAAATAATCTTGTGTATTTAGCTGTGCAGTGCTAAATTCATCTGAAGACTGTGCCCCCACTGTTCTATGAAAAAAAAGGTACAACTAGACAGTATATTCTAATTCACAGAGGTTAATTAGCTTTTCATTTATCTCAGAATGACTATCATATGGCTTCCAGCAGAGCAATGGCTTAATTTTTATTGGTCTGTATGAGGCCAAATACAAAAGGGCCTCATTTAGAGTCCTTTGACTCTAAAATATTTAGACAAAAAAATGATAAGTAAATAGTTAAGTTACTGGGAAATGCAAAACTACCACAACCTCCCCTCACCCCTCACTGAGCATATGTTCTAGATTTTCCGTTGACTGTGTCTTTAAATGAAAGCAAGAAACTTTTTCACCAGGCAATAACGATAGTAAGTATGACTATATGACTGTAGTCACTCAGGTCACAAATTTTTGTATGCATATTCATTGCTTAAAATTCTTACCTGTTTTGCTAGGTACAGAATAAATGTCTTGAAAAGATCAGTATAATACATTTGTATTTCATTAAAACATTCTTATTTCTCATAGTACTTCTCTAAGATTTTCTCTCAATGCTTATAAGGTTTAATTGTATGTTTTCCAAAAAAAAAAAAAAAAAAAAAAAATCAGAAACAGGAGAAAAATGGATGCATTCTAGAAGAAATGAGAAAATTTAAGCAATACTCAATTTTCAAGCCACTATCCCCCCCACCCAAAACAAAACAAAACAAAACAAATCAAAACAAAACAAACTTCAGGATAGCTGTAATAGACATAAAGGGAAAAAAGCAAAGATTACTATGTATTTATTCCTTTATTCCACTTTCAAGAGCTTTTCTTTTAGTAAACTGTTGGTTATATATCTTTTAGGAAACCACACATCATCATAAAGAGAAAATTTACCTACTTCTTCTTCTAAAGGTGAGCAGAAAACAGTATGTCTGAAACATAGACCTTGCTAAGGGAATCACATAGTATGTCTAAAGCATAGATGTTGCTAAGATGTTGCTTATATGTTGCTACATATAAGAAAGAGAAGCTGTCTAAAAATCACCTACACTCAACAATAATACCTAGTAAATGAATTTTGAATATTGAAGGTGGTTTGTAAATTGTATGAACATTTTTTTTTTGAGTTTATTGATTCTTTACATAAAAATGAAAGCTAAACAGAAAGGAAATTTTAAATGCCTACAGACATTCAGGCACTGAAAAACAAATTCTATGTGTTTAGCAATATATTTTTTCAAAGCAGTTCCAGTTCATCAGTTTCTTGAATGCCTTGACAGTGCATTTTTCCAGACAGCACACTTCAACCCCTGGGCTTCAGTCTGAAAGCCTTGGCAGCAGCTGACCCTTTGCTAGTTCTATCACTCTGCTGCACTGAGACACCTGATAAGCAGTGAAAGAGACTGAAGATTTGATTGCAAGACAAAAGACTATATAACATGAAAGCTGTCAAGCAGCTAAAGATGGGAGGCCATAAAAATAAATAATAATAAGAAAAACAGACAGAGACTAAAAGATCCTCTGTA
The DNA here is from genome assembly GCA_013398315.1 of Nothoprocta pentlandii. NCBI lineage: Eukaryota > Metazoa > Chordata > Aves > Tinamiformes > Tinamidae > Nothoprocta > Nothoprocta pentlandii. The sequence goes on along the minus strand of VZSG01001102.1, from coordinate 81,386 downwards.
TATTTCTAGTCCTTCAGGAAGTGGTAGAATGACATAAAGCAATCATATAATAGATGGCATGGGACAAATAATAAATGCACAAGATGTCACAGATAAATAAACAAATCCTGACTTTTTGTGAAAAGATCTTTTTGCCAAGGTGGCATTATCATTTTATTTTTCATTTCTTGGTATCAAACTTGGAATCAATTTTTATGGTAGAAAGACTTATATATTATAGCACTTAGAATGTTTTAGTAAGAGTCTAACAAAGAATGATTAATTAAAGTTAAAAATCAAAGGGGATATTTTTCAATATTAAAATAATATCACCTTTGAATGATGACAATTCATGGTAATGAATGATTATTTAGGTCATCCACCAGTATATGACACATATCTAATATTATGTGAGAACATATTTGTAGAAGACAGCATCCTCTTTAAAAATAGTGTGTACTTTTAAAGGAAAATGTTTTCTTGTTCACAGATAAAAAGTGATTCTGTTCCACATTGCTGTGCAATGGAGTCAATTCATTCTTCTATTGCAAGTTTATCAATAAATATTGTTCTCAAAAGACAAAACTTTTTTCCTATTTAGTCTATGTTCAGTAAGCTTTAATTTAGTCCTTTGTACACTGTAAACCAAAAGAAAGAAACTAATGCATTAAAAAGAAAATAAACAGAAACAGAAAATAAGCAGATTGTGTGGAGAACAAACCAACCCAAATAGTGATTGAACCTAGGTGTTCAAAGTGTCTGTGGCTCTACATATTGCCATTTCTAATGATGCTATTAATGTCCTATAGAAAAATTACTAAAATGTAGTTTTTTGATACATTGAAGCTTGATGAGATACAGTGTTTGCACATGCAACTTTAATTACATGACCAAAAAAACGAGCCTGCTGTGGTTTTATAAATGATAATATAGAAGGCCAATTCTTTTTGGGTTACAAATGTAGTACTTCTAAGACCATTCAAAACACACATAGATATATATTTTATTAAGTACCAGCAATCATATGCCTTCATTTTCATACCATCTATTTTATTTGAATAATGATTTTATTCTTTGAATGCAATTTAAACTTCCTATTTCTGTTGTAAATACTTTCCAGTATCTGTTTTATCTTCACAGCTATGTTATTAAACCATCCAGGAAATGTGGATCACTGTGTATTCATGGCACTTTTTCTGATTTGTGGCTTGCCTTTTATTTTTTATCTAAAGTATGCTTAATATTAATCTTTAAAATATGAGTTTTAAAGACTTAAAAAAAAAACAAGTCATTATATGTGCCCTTGCAAACACACTAACTTACATGAACATTTTCAAATTAAGTATTCATAGTATTATGTTTCTATTGATTGCAGGATTCGTCTTTTCTCACTAAAACTAATCTTAAATTTCATTCACATAGGAGTTCAGTGGAGTCCTTTCTATCCTGGTATATTTTGCCATGCTTAACTATATTCTCTAAATCTCTTCAGAATGGGGAAAAAAAAGTAGTAGTTTTTATGATTATCATCTTGAGGTATTTTCCTGTAATGTGGAAGTGACTCTGGGTTAATTCTTCTTTTCACAACCACAATATCCTCCATTATCCAGCTACCAGCTGACCACACAGTTGATATATATGTTGCTAAGTAAGAAGACAAGAAGCTCCCCCTTGCACAGTGACTGAGTGGCATTATTTTTTTCCACATAGAGTTAGCCACTTCTGTAGCAGATTTTTTTCTTGGAGTGAGAATTAGTTTAAGCTAGCCCAAAAAGGGCCATAAAAGAAAGAGATAAAACGAAATGGAAAGTACAATCAGAGGTTAAGTGATCTAGCTCACCCTCTCCCCTCCTGTGTTTTAATTCCTATTGATGTATCCCTTATGATGTTTAATTATACTTTTATACTTCATTTACATTTTTGTTTGTTTGCTTGTTTTATTTTTTCCATTGGTAGATTTGTAGTCTTCCTCATAATTCACTACTCAAAAAATCTTACATCACTTTATATTGGAATCTGTTACTGGTGTCACAACATGAGCTGAACATGACTGAAATTTGGTTGCTGAGTATGAGTTGCATGTTAGGATCATCAAGGTCATTCTTCTTAGGTGTCTGTTGCTAGTGTCCCTTCAGTGTCCCTTCCTGATACCAAGGGAAAATGAGTAATGAGCCCTGGACAGAAAGGGTTACAGCATATTGGAAGCCATAAATTCACACAGCCAATGGAAGAAGAGATAACACGTTATAGGTTAAGAATATTTGGGCAATTGTATTTTTTATTCACTAAAAATTCATAGTGATATATATAGCATACCAAAGCAAACTACAAGTAATAATAATAGTAATAGTAATAGTAATAATATATGATATAAAATAAAATAAAATAAAATAAAATAAAATAAAATAAAATAAAATAAAATAAAATAATAATAAACAACTAAGTCAGCATCTGAATGTTTACTCTTTGCTTTTTGTTTATTTCAACAAAGATGGTAAGAGAACAAAATTCTATTGTTATATAGGAAACTTTCAAACTGAGGACAGTAAGAACATGATCATTTAGAAATACATATATTTAAGTATTTATATAGTATATTTTCTTATACTATAAGTATATTTATAGTATTTTCTATCCAAATGAATGATAGTATTTTAATTACAGTGGCAGTTAATAGTAGATTAATTTAGTAGATTAACTTAGTAGATTAATAGTAGATAGTAATTTATACAGTCCTCTGTATATTATTGCATTCAACACTACCTATGCATTAATGTTGAGTGTAAGATATAGCTGCATTGCCTTCATTTTCACAGTATTTTGTCTGAGAATAGATATGCCACTAATCAGTCACCACAAGCATGAAAATTTATCAGGTTTCAAGTCTCAGGTTCCCACCCCTAGAATTGCTACATCTACCATCTTGAACAGATTAATGATTAGCATTTTTCAGTTCCCTATTTCCAATCGGGATGTCAGTGTTCTAAGAACAAATATATATATATAATACATATAATAAAATGAAAGTTATACATTAAAAGAGCAATGAAATTTCTGTTGGACTTAATCAAATGAATATTCAGTCAAACTGATATTATTTAGCCCACTAGAAAAAAAAAAAAAAGGTTTTCAAATTATTATTGACAATTATTTGGCAAAAAATATTAATTAAAATTAAAATTAAAATTATTTGACAAATTATAAAAATTATTGTCAAATAATGGAACACTAATGTGTTTTAATAGATAATAAGGGGTCATAATGGGTCAATGACTTAAGGTAAATGTAAATCTTCCCTGTACCCAGAATTCCCTTTTTTGAACAGAAAACATATTAAGGCAGAGCATAGGAAGCAAATGGAAAAGAAAAAAAAAAGTTTTTCCATCGCTTCTACACATGTACTTCTTTCTACTTGCAGCTTTATGCAATATATGAAAAAAAAAAAAAAAATGTTCCTTTGTTAGAAGTTAGTGGAAGCGTTTTGTTAGGCATGCATGTAAAATGAAACCTGCCCCAAAAGGGAAAAGAAAGATACAAGCAGGCATTCACACTGACTTATAAAACTGATGAGAATCAGAAAAGATTGCACTATCAAAGAAATATTAAAAAAGAAATGAAAGAAGAACAAAGATAGGATTATGAATTCTTTTTGATTTTATGAGTGCAGTTCAACAGTACTCCAAAGTACTGAACATCTCTTAGTTTATTGCCATAGATCTCATTCATTGCAATGACATATCCAAGGTACACATGCATTCTTAAGCTGTTTTCATGTCACAACACAATAATACTAGTATCATTTACCTCAATGTTCCAAGTTCAAATGAATTCTACTCATTTTTTGAAAAAAATGTGTCTAACAATAGAGAACACAAACACATAGCATTTAAATTTCCATTAGGAGCATTTATGCTAATTTCTCCAAGCACTTATTAAAAAAGGTGGCAAATTCTGTAGCCTACATGCCCCATGCAGTGTTTCTAATAGAAAAAGTAGATAACAGAATGTGAAGATTTGAAGGTTATCCCAGCCAGTTCCAGCTTTGGAAATCACAGTCGCAGGTGCTTTGCCTATTATCTTTAACATCAATGACACACAGTTTTATTAGTCATTTTGCTTCATGAAAGGCAGATCTTTCAGGCAATCTGATATATGACACTTTTTCTATCTACAGATAAATGAAAAGAAGAAGAGAATACTTTCCAAACTGGAAATGTTATATTTAATGTAATCTTTACATGAATTACAGAAAGTTCTTTGGTTACCTGTGTTTTCTGTTTATTTCCTCTGAGTAGCTGTCTGTTCTAGTAATTAAAAATAATTAGACTGATTCCTCTGAGAATACCCTCGCTGGTGTTCTGTGCTTTTTACCTTGATTATGTCAATTTGTTAGGGGACACTCCATTTAGAAAGAATATAACCTTTAATTTGAATCATTTCCAGTGCACATGAACAACTCCTATTATGAATTTTCTGTATGGCTGTGGAAGCACAGATGATCAAAATCACTGAGCACTTGCAGTGATGCATCTTAAGTGAATGTTGATGCTTCCTGCATTTAAATAGTTATTTAGCTTACTAAGAAGTACATATATATAAAAAAAGTTTAGAAGGCATTTTTAAACATGATAAGGTTTTCACATATTCACATAAGATTGTTATATGTCCTTGAATGCATATATGTCATGTAAAATATATTATGAATAAACAATATGTATATGCATGTATACATACATGCATGCATATCATATGAAAAACATAGAAAAAATACACAACTATATAGCCATAAAATTTATTTTTTTATGTTCACGTGTGGGAAAGTATATGTTCTTTAGCAGCTAGTAACATTAAATGGAAATAGTCTGTCACTATATAGAAATACATTTTTACATCATCCACTGGGATAGCATGTCTTTTTTTTTATTGATAGATGTAAAATGTAATGTTGACATTTATAGTCCAAATGCTTGCAAATATTTATAAAAACATAAAATCTGCAAGTTTTATAAAGGGAGTTATGAAATAAAAATTTACTCACTCCTTGTGGATTTAGTCTTTCAGGCAGGCAGTATGATACACAGCACTTTTCTTCAACTAGCGTAGCAGATACAAGTCATCTATTAAAAAAAAAATAGTAGTTCCCAATAAGACAGGAATTAAATCTATATTTCTTAAGGCTTGAATAATGATCATGATGAGATTTTCCGAAAACAGTCTACAAATAAAATGGAGGGAAAACTATTCACATTCTAGCAGAAGCTAATAAACAGATTCTCTTTTTCTGTTTAAGCTTTCAGCATTTTTATTTTTAAAAATACTCAAAGTATTGCTCCAAGTATTGCTGATGTACTCAGATGTGCTCTATCACTACTACTATGTGTAGTAGTATTATGGCATCATAATGCTCTTAACAAAGATTACTCTGCTGATCTGCAGATGCCAATGTAAGGTCAGTTTTAATATTTAATTTTCTAGAGGTATAGTTATTTTATTGCTACACTTTGGAGGGAAGGTGCCACCAAAGGAGGTAATGCTGGAAGAAGTTTCTCATTGGAAGCGGGTAGGCTGTCTTTGGGCCTGAAAAAAGTTCTCGAGTTGGGGTGACTGTTGAGCTTAAGTTAGAGTTAGGCTTATGGTTAGAGATGACCATAGTAGTTACTCTTGGGCATCTCATTTAGTGGTCTCCATCTCAGCCTTAGCTTAAAAAAGTGTAGAGTTATCTTTAGGATTAGGCCTGAGAGAAGAAGAAAGGGGAAGGATTATATTGGAGATATCGGAGTGGGTGCAAAAGAAAGATGAGCATTGCCAAGAGAGCTTTGCTGAGGGAAGTTTCTTTTCTGCACCGCATTTAATCATTTCCAGAGTTGGTATGAAAAATAATCAGTAGTTTTAGTGTTAGGGTAAGGGCTTGATTAGAGAGAAGGAGTAAGGGTTGTTGTATTGTATGTGCTGTTGTATTGTGTGTGTGCAGGTTCTGCCAAAGAAAAGAGTGCTGCCAGGAGATCTGATCTGGTGGAAGGTTTTGATCAGCAGCACGTATCATGGTCTCCACTCCAGCCTTGGTGTTAAAAAATATCCACCATTAGGGTTATGAACAAGGTGGGAGTTATAGGGTCTGCCAAGGGAAAGTGAGACCTGCTGAGGCAGAAGTGTTATGAGCTGTTTCTTGTTGGCCTCACGTGTGGTGGTCTAGGTCCTTTATGAGATTAGAAAAAAAGGTACTGGTTAGGTTTAGTGTTTGTGTGGTGAGCAGAAGAAAGGAAAAGGATGCCATTGGAGTGGGTTTGTACAGAAACTGCCAAGGCAAAATGAGAACTGCCAGAATAGCTTTGTTGACAGAAATCTCTTTTATGTATCACATACAGTGCTTTGCATACCAGAAAAAAATGTGTAGGGATAGGATTAGGATTACACTTGACATAATATGAGAGAGAACTGATGAAGTTGGAGTGGGTATATGCAGGTGTCCCAAAGGGAATATGAGCTGCCAAGAGAGGGTAGGGTAAATGTAAGATAGAGAGTGGCCTCCAGCCATCATATATCTTGGTCTCTATCCCAAACTTGTTGTGAGAAAAAAAAAAAAAAAAAAATAGTGTTAGAGTTAAGGTTACAGTTCGGAGAAGGAGAAAGGGGAACAATGTCATTGTAGTACATGTTGTACATGTATGAAGGTGAGTGCTATGAAAAGAGCTGTGCTGGAAAAAGTTTCTTATTGGCACCAAATATGGTGGTATCTATCCCAGAGTTCATCTGCAGAAAAGTCTATGTCTATGTCCAGTCTGGAGCCAGAAGGGAGGTTGAGGGTTAGCATTAGAATTGAGATAATGTGAAAGGGGAGTGATGTAATTGGAGTTGGATTGTCGAAGGATGCAGCTGGACTGCAGTTGATGTGAGCAGTGGCTGTAAACGGAAGATGGGTGTTACCAAGACAGCTTTGCTGGAATGAATCCATTGCAGACCTGTTCTGTAAAAAGAGTTTAGATTAGTTTTAGGGTTAGGATTATGTCTGAGCCAAGGAAAAAGTGTAACGATGTCACTGAAATGGATGTGTATAGGGTATTCTAAGGTTGTTCTGAGTTTTGCAAAAGGAGGTATGTATTTTTCAGGAGGTAGGTATTTTTCAGACTAGTCTGAAAAAAATCTGGGATTAAGGTTAGTGGTAGGCTTAGGCTGAACAAAGGAGAACGGAGAATGTTGCCTTTGGCACAGGTGTTAGAAGTGTACTCCTGCAGAAATCATGTTATGTGGTTCTGATGAGAAACTACTCCCAGGACTGCTCTCTTGGCAGCTGTCACATTTTCTTGGCATTCCCTGCACACAACCAATTCAGTCACAACACTTCCTTTTTTTCTTCTGTCAACTCTAACCTTAACTTTAATTCCTACCAAAGACTTTTTTTTTTTTTTTAGCTCAAATCTGATTATATATTTCACCATATGTGGTGAGACATTCCTCCAAGTACAGTTCTATAGTCAGTACTCTCTTTCACTTGGCAGGTCTAGCACAACCCCCTCCGACGCTATACTTCCCCTTCACTTCCCCTTCTCCCCCCACTCTGCCTTAACCCTAACCCAAACCTTAATCCAAACCCTATTTTTTTTTCCAAGGCAACACTAGGATGGAGACCATCCTATGTGATGCTGTTGAGAAACTCATCTCAACAGATCTTTTGGCAATACTCATCTTCTCTTGGCAGCCACTTCATACACCCTTTCCAACTGTACCACTCCACTTTTTCCTTTATTCAGCTGTAACCTTATCCTTAACCCTAATCTCAGCTCTAATCTCGGCCATGCTATGGACAGAGAGCATTATATTTTGTGCCAATGAGATTCTCTTTCCAGCACAGCTTTCTTGGCAGCACTCACCTTCCCTAGACTGTGCTCTATACATGTGCTCTATACATGTGCTCTATAAACATGCTCTTCTACCCTTCACCTAGCCCTAACTCTAACATTAGAGCTTTAATTTCCTCATTTAGAATACAAAATGAAATCTATAATGATATTTGTTATTGTTTTTATAGTAAAAATGAAGACAGAGATAGATATATCCCTACTATGCCTGAAAATTTTCATAGGTATCAGAGTATGCCAAAAAAAAAAAAAAAAAAAAAAAAAAAAAAAAAAAAAAAAAAAAAAAAAAAAAAAAAAAAAAAAAAAAAGCATTTTCGGAATGTTAGTAGTGTAATCAGCCAATTCATTTATACTGAAGCCAATGTAAATACCTGTAGTTTTTAATCTCCAGAGACTAAGCATCCAGCTCTTTGCTGTGAGAATGAGACTGAATTATAACAGGTGAAACAGGAAACAGATAGATATATAGATATATAGATATATCCATTGTTATGTATGGATAGAAACAGATACAGGCATATTTAAGATACAAAACCAGAAATGTTAAGTCATATCATCATCTTGCATTTTGTTTCTTTGTTATCAAGGATAATGCAAGAGTAAAGCAAGAGATAGAGGCAGGTCCACTTTCTGATCCACACATCTTTGTTGACTTATATGCCATAATAGCATTGCAGAAACCTTTGTCTGTTAAAACTGATATACAGTTCTAGCAAGGTTTATAATTAATGGCAAACTCTACATGAGCTATTGCAATAAGGGTATTCCATTTTGTGAACAAAAATCAATTATTAAACAGAAATCTATATAAGAAACATTCTAAGAAGTTCTCCCTCTACTCTTTTCATCAGACTTCAGAGGGAATTTTCTCAAATGCATTAAGAATATACTATAATTCAAAGGTTGCATTTAAGTTGTGATATTAACTCCAAGAAGTAAGAGAGTTGTGCACACTGTAAAAAGAGTAACTTCTCTTTTCCTTATTAAGAGAAGTGATAATTTGAGCATAGAATTTTTCCAAAGGCTTTTACATTTCAAAATGAGAAGAAACATATCCTATCTTTTCTACAACTATGAGTAAAGAGAAATAAATCATAATAATCTGATTCAAATAAATCTAATTAAACTACCACAAATTTGGAAAGATTAAAGGTTGGATGAGAATAGTATTGAGCGGAGAGGAATATATTTCTGCACTAGGAAAGGGGGGAGGGAAGTAATAATCAAATACTCTAACTAGTTTTAGTATTCATAGTTCAAGAAGAAAGTTATTTAGCTGTAGAAGATAGAAGATTCAAAGATGACCATAACCATTATTCTTGTATCTAAAAGCACTCTGGATACTTTGAAAAACCAAATATTAATCAATTTCAATTTAACAAAGATTAATTTGGTCACTATATAGAGAGAACAGACTACTGATATTAGAAACTAAAGTAGAAGAGAAGAATAAAACTTTGAAAATATTGATCAATAACAACTAATCAGCATTATCATGGTTTTCTATTACTAACTTACTAGAGACAAGATCTAAAAATGTTTTCTAATGTATTAGAGATGACCAAAGGGAAGCCTTACGCCTTTTCTTATATGGAAAGTAAGACTGTAGCGTGAGGGTAGTTCTACAACACTTATCAAAAGAAAAAACATAGTATCTTTACAAAGATCATGTTATTTTTCTTTTTTTTTTTTTCCTTTTTTTTTTTTTATTTCTGGAGGATAAAGGAACTTATGTGAAACATAAGTAACCTATGAAATGTAATTTGTCTTTAAAACAGTATTACTGTGAGATTACAGATTACTATGAGAATTGACCAGTAAAACACAGGTTAAAAGTATGTATCACAAAGCAGATACAGCAACAATACAACACAGAAAACAAAAACAAAACAACAACAACAACAAAAAACTTTTCCTTTTTGTAAAGAAATGGAATAATATGGAAGTATGTCTCAAAAGTAAATAAATAAATAAATAAATAAATAAAAAACTTTAAACTCACGTTACTTCATTCTATTCTTCAGAGTCAACAATGCAATGAGTCACAAATGGGTATAGGAAAAAAAGAGAGAACAGATGTGAAGAAATATTTGATCATGCAGAGAATCATAAAAATGTGGAATGGACTATGAAGCAGAATTGTTGAGGCAAAAAGTCTGGGGCCATTACAACAATTAAATGGAATACTAGGAGACATAGAGTGCTAAAAAGGAATGAGTTTGATGGGTTGAGTGGTACTTAGTCATTTAACCAATATTTCCATCTTTAATGTTATTTTTCTTCCTTTGCATATACAGGGTGACATTTTTCTTTCCGTCTGTTATAAATTGTTCAGGGTATTGCACAGTAAAATTAGGGTTTACAAGTTCATATAGAAAAGTTCATTACAGAGCTTTTGAAAGAGAAAATAAAAAGAGAAAAAAGACTTCCAGTAAAAGAGAGCTTGTTAATTTAAATAAAGAAATGGCATTTCTTTTTAATCCACCTATCTCTATTAATCTGTGTGTTGATATACATTTTTTTCCATGAAAACAGGAACCACCTTAATTGTCTTACTCATTTATGCTAGCCCTGGAGAAGTTAATGAGATGATGCATGTAATTAACATAAGTAGAGTTTGGCTTCTGTGTAAGATGTATTAATGGTGTTTAGAATACTTAATAAGTGGGTCCACTAGTGAATGGGGTGGGTACCCTGGTTACGAAAAACACGGACAAAGTAGAGCTGCTGAATGCTGCCTTTGCTTCTGTGTTTGTCAGGGGCAGCCCTCTAGAATCCCAGGCCCCAGGGACACATGAAGAGAGCCAGAGAGAGGAAGGCTTGCCCTGTGTAGAGGAAGAGTGGGTCAGAGAGCACCTAAGGAAACTCGACACCCACAAATCCATGGGCCCTGATGGGATGCACCCCAGAGTGTTGCGGGAACTGGCAGATGTCCTAGCCGAGCCGCTCGCCATCATCTTTGGAAGGTCCTGGAGAATGGGGGAGGTGCCAGAGGACTGGAAGAAAGCCAACATCACTCCAGTCTTCAAAAAAGGCAAG
>VZSG01001102.1:35816-66806 GCA_013398315.1 Nothoprocta pentlandii | reverse complement strand
ATTTTCAACATTTTCTTTTGTTATCTAACTAAGTTTAACCAGTCCTTTGAAAATCCATCACAGGCTAGCAGTTTATCATCTGCACCTGTTTGTTTGTTTGTTTGTTTGTTTGTTTGTTTGTTTTAATTATTACCAAGGAGTTTGTCTTTCAGGAAAAATTAAAGACAGTTAAAAAAATATTTTATATTTGGTATCTATCAGAAAAAGTAGCAAATGTTACCACAGACCTAGCTATTGACAATTAAACTAAAAAAAAATCAATGCAGAGTCAATGAGTCCAGCTACCTCTTAGTGATTTGTTGCTGCTTATAACTGAGGTGTGGATGTCCTTGTTGCAAGGCACTGTGACAGTTAAAAATTTGCATCAATTCAACCAGTGCTCAGGTAAACTTATGAAAGGGGAAAAAAAAAAGTCCCTTGACATCCATTAAAAATAAAAATCACCTCAGGCTAAGGAATTTGCAAATTGCTGGAGGCTGGCAAAAGAGTCTAGGAAACAAAATCACTATATTTTCGTCCTATTATTATGCTTCTTCACAGTAATCCCTTTTTAGCTACTGCTGAAGACAGAGTACTGGACTGATGGGCCTCTGGGCTGACATGCTGCACAGCTCAGTCATTTTAATGTTCTTGTGCTGTTGCCTTTGTTGTTGTTGTTGTTGTTGTTGTTGAGCTGTATGTAGGAATAGAAAACTTTCTGGCGGTATGAGCCTATATTTTCTGAATGTGTCAAGATAAGGATATATTTTCAATGAGAATATAATTTCTTCTTCTTCAAGATTTTCAGATTATCAGCCTAGATCTCTCCTTAGAAATCCCTTCATATGTTATATTACTTACCTGGATGACTTTGCAAAGTTTTAGTTGGCTTTAATCTCAGAAAGGCAGACAGAGCATTACTGAAATCAGTGACAGTTTTCTATGTGACAGTGTGATGGCAGAATGAGCAAAAAAAATCTATTTTCTATTTAAGAATTTTTTTTAATATTATTTTTTCTACTATATACAATTTACTACTATATTTCTTAGTGTTTGTGGTACACAACCAGAAGAGAAATGCTCATTTTTGCTCATTTGATTAAAAAAAAAAAATCAAACCTCATATCTCTTATATTTACCAAGAAAATTTGAATTTTATTTTATTTCTCTAAAGTTAATAAATCTGCTTATTAAAATTCTTTATCTGTTTTAGGAGGTTGAATTTATAACTCATGGGATAATTATTCAAACTATATTAAAGCAATAAAATTATTCCATTAATATTTAATATTAATATTTTTTTATTCAAAAACATTACTGTTTATATTTTGTTCCTGTCTCTTGTAAAGATCTATAAAACTTAGAACATCCTACGACGTGAATACACGGAAAAGTATTTTTAACTATGCAGAACAGATTGTTTATTAATTTGAGTTAACAAATGACCAACATTTATTTAAACATGAAAACATATGTGATGCTATGAATGTAAATTAAAAAACTGCCAAGGGCATTTGCTCAGAACTACTTGTTAATTTATTTTTATTTTGGAAATGTTTGTTAATGACTTGAGGGATTAGACTTTTTTAACAGGAAAAACAACAATATAATGTAATAGATTATTTTATTTTTATTTTATTCTTCTCTTGCATATAGAATGATTAAATTTACAATCCTTCCTTCATGATTTTCTATTTTCTAAAGACCTGTATTTTGTATTTTCTAAAGATCTTTGGAATGTCTTATAATTTGGCTTACTGAAGCTGCAGGCTTTTACTATTTTTTGCATAAGTGTAATTGTATGTATATATAAATATATATTCACATGTATATGTATACATTTTGTGTAATTTAAAGTGCAGATAGGGAGGATAACAGTTCAGAGAGCTCTGTAAGAAGACTCATATGGTCTTGGAATTCTTTTGAGACTTTGAGCGAAACAAAACTGTACCTACTGTACTGTTTACTGTCATGACTGGTCGAAACAACTGTCTATCTGATCATGATAATAAAATGTAAAGCTCACAAGTGCTTATAAGAAAATAAGATCTGCCAGACTGTCATACAAGTAATGATGTTAATATTATCTTTTTTTTTTTTTTTTTTTGTTTTTTTTTTTGAAATTTTAAAATGTAAAATGAGTGTTTACCTGTTAATAGAAAATAATGATTGTAAATATACTATATTTCTACCACTCTTTCTCTGACAGAATGTTTTTTAAAAACAACATAAAATCCTTTCTCAGATTACCATATTTGGTGACTGATTTAGTTAACACAAATTGCACAAAGTTAGTTATTTGCTATCACCTAATTATTTAGAATTCATTACACTGAACTGCATTTACCATCTGTTTTCTCTATTATAAAAATAGTCCAAAAGCTTTTGGATATAGCCATATCATTACTGCTGTTTGCTCAAAGTTCATTTTTAATACTGTGTGTTGTTTCAATATTTTTTGTGAATGCTATTTTCACTACCATTTTCCAAGTGATGTATGGGGCTTTCTCTGTAAATCCTTGTGCCTTGTTAATGCTATTTTGTGATATCACAAACTTGAGTAGCAAAGTGTTTGAACACTGAAACAAAGTCTTCAAAATATGTAAAAACATAGGACAATTTAGTTTGGAAAAAAAAATAGTTCAGTCCCCCCAGAGACAGATCATCTTGAGCAGGTTGTTCTGGGCCATGTCTGGTACCTCCAAAGATGGAGACCAACAGCCTCCACTGACAACTCGCTCTGACATATATGTTGAAAATATTTCTCCTTCTATCAATATCTTATATTAGAATCTGTAGATCTTATAAAATGCTTGTATATATGAGAAACTTCTTTTCCCTTTCTGTGATTTTCTGTTTCACTAAAATGGTTCATGTTTGAGAGGGAAAAAAATAAAGTTGAAAAGAAGGGAATGAGAGAAATGAAGGAGTAGAAAATGACAATATAGAGTATACAGCAAAATTAGATAGTATACAGCAGTGTTTAACCCTGGGATGGAGAGGTTAATTATATCATCAATAGCAGTTGGACTTGAAGAGAATTGTACGATCTGTTGTTGATAGATTAACTCCTTGATAGACATCCTCAGACCTAATTCTGCAATGAACTTCCAGAATACTAGGATTAAGTGTGGTGGTTTATAGAGGCTGTTCTATAAGTTTTGTTTAAGATTAAAGACACATAGTAAAGTATTCCTGAAACACAAAATTTCATACAATACATGTGGCAATTCAAAAGGCTTCATACAAAAGCCCAGTGACTTTCAGTAGTCCAGAGACTCTGCTTTGTGAGTTCCTGCTAGACTTCCTAAGTTTCCAGGAAAACAGAAGCCAGGAAAATTAACTCTTGTAAAATGTTGCAGTTTGAAAGCCTTAATAGTCTTGGAGGGGGGAAAGAGATATCAAATTAGTATCGGATTCACAAACAGTCTATGGACCGTAGGTCCGATCGCCTTCCTAGGAGCGAATTGAGTTCCCAAATAGCATCATCCACTATAAGCTCAATTCCGGCAATATCGGATTCACGAACAGTCCGTAGACTGTAGGTCTGATCGCCTTCCTAGGAGCGAATTGAGTTCCCAAATAGCTTGAGCAACTATAAGCTCAATTCTGGCAGTATCGGATTCACAAACAATCTGTCAACTGTAGGTCCGATCGCCTTCCCCCAGACAAGTAGTTGAGTTCACAAACAGTGTGATTTATTCAAATGCAGCATTTACAAAGCAGGTTTCAGATATCAGTATAGGAAATTCTCTACTACAGCGTGGGTTTTTTTTAGCTAGCCCTGATCTGCAAATGTGTAATCATCACTCACCCCAGAAGATGGGAGAGGGCTCTCAGTCTCGAGTCTCCTCAGGCGGCATCTCAACCCGAGGGGAGGGAAGGGGGATCAGCCCCTAGACTGACCCAAGAGGAATGATGGATTCTTCCCTCTCAGTTGTTAGTCTTCTCAGGCGATATTCCAGTCCAAGGGGAGGGAAGGGGAATCAGCGCATCGACCGACCCAAGAGTTACGATGGAGTCTTCCCCCCAAAGTTGTTCATCCTTAGTTCACCTTTTGTACTTTTCTTTACATTCAGGTGGAGCTTGAGTGACTAGAGTCATACTTAATATTGTTATTGATTGGTGAAAAAGTTTCTCGCTTTCATTTAAAGGTACAGTCAATCGAAAATCTAGAGCGCATGCACAGCAAGGGGTGGTCATACCTCAGAGGCGGGTAACTTTCGGGTTGGAGGTGTGTTTTTGCATTATAATGAGCATATAATGAGCAAAGTTCAAGCAAAGTTCATCCAAAAGGAGTGATTTGCCACTTTTCTGGCTCAGCACTGGACTTATTATCTTATATTTCCCATTGGACAGCTGCTGTGTGGCTTATCAGTGGCCAGCACAGGGAGTGTGACAGAGTTTGGCTGCGGGGTCTTTGCTCCGTCCTCCGTTGCTCCCCTTTGTAGCTGCGAAGAGGGCAGATTGTGTTGCCCAGGCAACCGTGGTGGAGCCGAGTCCGTGCGTACCAGCCATAGTGGAAGTGGCAACTGTGTCTCACCCCAAGCAAGTTTCTGTAATGCCAAAACTTCTGTTTTCAGCCCTAGTTTTCCAAACAATTCCTCCACAATATTTAAGAACAATGTAAGAGTTTTCTGAACGGGAGAGTTGTAAACATTCAGAAAAGTAAATTTCAGAAAGACTTAACACCTCTAGAGCAATAGAACTTCTCTACAAACAAGTTAGGTAAAACCATTTTTAATCTAGTTTTGTAAATCAGTATCATAAAACTGCCATTCTTTTAATCTACTAATTTCTTGATTGCCTTAGATGATTGAAAATAACTGAGCAAAATCATAAATCAATGTTTATTTGTTAGCTTGATTTTTGTTAGATTGATGTTCTCTTTTATATTTGCTAAATTCAAGGTTTGTATGTTGAGAGTATCTTTTTGAGAGTTGAGAGTGCATTTTAGATCTGTTTTTTTCATTTTTTTTCTGTTTTCACTTTTTTCCTTGTTTTTGACATATATTGATACTTTTATGATATGTTTTTAAATAATTCCATTTGCACAATAGATATTTTTTAACTGAATATGATTATAATGGAGATATTGGGAAGCAAAAACTGCAAAACAGAATTCTGTTTTTATGCCCTGTAGAAAAGACACACAGATCACTGAGGTCTGTCACAAAGCATCTTAAAAGTGGCTTTTAATTGGGTGTCCTGTCTAAATCAGCTTTCCCATCAATTTTGCAGCCATTTGTAGTCAAAGGTAACGAGTATCTCAGGTGAGATACTCATTTCAAGATATTATATTAAAAATCAAAGTAAGAGTGCAATGAATAGAAACTGCATTCAACTTCAGAAGATAATATTGATACTTTTTTCCTGCTGAGGCAATTATATGAACAGCGAAGGTTTTGATGCCATTATTTGTTGAATGTGTAGTTATTGTAACAGTTTTCTTAAAGAGTTCCCCTACAATACAAAAGTATTGCACAACATAATGATTAAAAAAAAAAAAAAAAAAAAAAAAAAAAAAAAAAAAAAAAAAAAAAAAAAAAAAAAAAAAAAACAGGAGTTGCAAATCCCCATTGCATTAAATTTTAAATAAAACTTAATATATATAGAAACTTTAAGAATTTTTTTTTTCTTTGAAAGGAACTGAATTATTTGTGCAGACACAACAGGTCTAATTTTTATCTTATATTTATAAAATAAAAACAAATTCTTTCATCTTTTTTTTTAATCTATTTCCCTTACCTTTACTAAATCACAGAATATTTGCAAAGGCAAAATTTTATTTCTTAAATATCAATGAGCCTTTTACAATCCTAATTCAAATTACACTTGCTATAAGAAAGGAATGAGTGATTCAGACATGTAAGCAGGAAACTGTAAGCAGAAAAATAAAAGGTGCTAAGCAAGAAATATTTCATACTTTAAAATAGTGTGAAGATAGGCCCAAGGAGGATAATGTGTACAGTAGTCAGCTTGCAGGCATAACTAACCTGCCTGCAAGCAGATGGAACTTAGTATCGATGATCTATCAAATTAATCTCTGTTTTTTTGGAAAAATTTTCCTATTCCTCAGAACAATTGGTGTATTTTATCTAATTGAAAGACACCAGTAAGAATAGCAGCTTTGCACTGAATGAAACACATTCAGCTTTGCATTGGAAAAATAACTTCACAAAGTAATGATTCTGTTTCTTAGTGCAGTGAAAACATTTTCATAATTCATCTATGGCTGACCGTAAATCTGAGCACAGCTGGAAGATCTTCTGAGGCTACTTCTATGCATACCAAATAAGGATGCTCTAAGGAAGGATTTCTTCAAAAGCAATAACCCTTTATATTGTAGTAAAAGGAGAAAAGGAGCAGTTATATGATAGAATTATTTTCTTATAATCTTCCATTTAAGGAATGTAAGACTATACCATCTGAAGATAGGCTTGTAGTTTTGTTGAGGGAGAAATTATTGTCAAGATGATGACACATCTTAGTGAGCATGAATTAAGCACCACTGGAAAATTTGATCATCATTTGAATATTTTCATTGAAGAATATCACAATGGAGATGTAATATGAATAGTGAAAATACACATTAGAGATGTCTTTATATTTTCACCTCTGAGTCAGTTTGAATGTCTTATTGCCCTATTTTCTACTGACAAGATATCTTCTTTCCTAAACAGTGTCCTGTTTACTACAGGACTACACCATTACTGTAGCAATGCTTCTGCAAATGTAGCACAAGATGGATAATTCTAACATCTGTGGGTTGGCTCTGTCAAGATTTTTGTTTCCAAAATGCTTTGTAAAAGAAAAGTCAATTTCATTCCAACCAGCTGCAGTGTTCATTGACTTATCATTTATATTAATCTCTTTAGAAGATCTCTGAGTATTTGAAAGCACAACCTAATATTACTACAATTATGCTCAAAATATCTACAAAACCTATTATTTTATTTAACAGAAAAATATTAAATTATGGAGGAATAAAATATAATCCTTCATTCCAAACTTCACTCCAAACTTTTTACTTTTTAAATTCACACTTGCAAGCAAAATACTTTCATAATATGACTTATTATTTTGCTTCAACACATGATGTAAATTAGGTGAAGTGTTTATACAAGAATACATAAATATCTACATTTGCCTTTTGTTCTCATTGTTTTGGTAATGGTAGATGCAGAAGTTTTTTCCTTCTCATACTAACTTGACTCTAGTTTATTGCTCATAGTACCTCAGAGTGATTTCCTAAACAAGGAAAAGTTAGACCCAATTTTTGGGAGAGAGGAAGGAGTATAGGTGTTGCAAACCACGACTATTAGATATGTAAGCTTGACCACAAAAATATCACCTGACAGATAGTTTTATATTGCAGTACAGAATTACATGAAGACTTTATTTTTTATTTATTTATCTAGGCTTTATTGAGACTGGCAGAGTATTCAAAACAGGAAACTCTCCTGCTCTTAAGATCACATAAGTGTTCATACTGACCAATTATGCATGCCAGAGGCAAAGTCTTCTGCTCGGTGAGAATAATCAGTGAGGTTTTTAGTGGAGGGCTGAGCCAGGCCATAGTCTGTACAGCACTTCGCCTTTCTATTTGAACACAATGCATAATGTCTAATCACTGGTTTTAAAATTTATTTATTTATTTATTTATTTATTTATTTGTTTGTTTACTTATTTATTTATTTATTTATTTTTCAGGCAGACCAATCTACTGTCCCTGACTCCATATGATATATATCCTGTCCCTAATATCTGCAGAAAATAACTTAAATTCTGCATTCAAAAGGAAGGTTCCACATAGTCATTTTCTCTAAACCACAGTTATTTAAGTGAAATCATGATGAGTGAGTAGTGTGTATCTATTTATTTTTATGTCTGGGATTACAGGTAGGTACACAGGTTGTTTATTTAAAACCTGTCAACCTTCCCTCATTGTGAAGGATGTCTCCTATTCAGACTAAAATTTGGTGTTATGCTAAATTTCTTCTTTTAAATTACTTACCTGAG
Source organism: Nothoprocta pentlandii (assembly GCA_013398315.1). Taxonomy (NCBI): domain Eukaryota; kingdom Metazoa; phylum Chordata; class Aves; order Tinamiformes; family Tinamidae; genus Nothoprocta; species Nothoprocta pentlandii. The sequence goes on along the minus strand of VZSG01001102.1, from coordinate 58,805 downwards.
AAATGCTGAATCAATAAATTGAATAGATTCAAAATTTTATGCTGAGTCTGCTATCACAGAGAGGACTGTGATGGGGGACCTCAGTGCTGTGATCACATTTGCTGCCATTCCTATTACTTATTTAAGTGACAACAAAGGAGCTTTCTCAACTGAGACATGTACATGGAAATAACTTTTTTTTTCAGTGAAGAATAAGAAAAGGAGAGACATCATCATCACAGTCCTGAATGATGCTATGTTCCATTTTCTTTCATGTCCCTATTTTTTGCCAATGAGAAAACTGCATATGAGATAAGAGAAAAATCTAAATGTTCCTTCTTTATAAACTCACATATTATTTTGTCCTTCTCTAAGAAATAAAAGTACAGCTGAGCACATAAACACATTGTCAACTTAAGAATGCAGAAATCATGTGTTAAAATTTTAAATTCATGAGTTTATTTTTATCAGGAATTTAAATACCAGTCAGTATAATAGTAAAAGAAAAAAATCTAGAATCGGTTCCTTTTTATTACATTTATGAAATGGTAATATAAATAAATAGTAATAAATATAAAAAAAATACAAATAAGCACAGAAACTCATTATGAATGATAAAAATAAGTAAGACAATCAGCACCGACTGAAGGCTAAGTTATCAAACCAGGGAAATAAGCCTTAATTTTTTATAGCAAGTGAAAGGAAGCATTCCTTCCTTTAGTGATTTAGTGAACTGTAAGATCATCAATAGACAGACGGAAAGATATAAAATCTAAGTGCATATACACATATTTATTGATGGATACGAATGATGAGACTATTTAGATGTATTTAAAAGGTGAACACGAACTGTGTGTCAAATTGCATCCTCATATTTCTTCCATATTTCCATGTCTGTAAACAGTCTTGTTATTCTGTAAATGACTTTGGACAAGGTCTTTGTTCTTTCCCGTGACAGCATGTTTGTCATCTTTTCAAAGACCAGAAATTAAACATGCTGTAATTTATAAAATACTTTCTATAAAAGCATAAGCCCACAATATATGAAGTGTATTTATTGTTTTGAAGCTAGATTTTTTTTGTGCTTTTTCGTTTGTTTAAGATGCAGGTGTAGTATCATTGCAGTATGTGTTACCTGAAGCAGATTGACCATTTTTTTACAGCAGCAGTAAGATTAATGTGGTTGTTTAATAGCCTAATTAGGTATAAATTTGGTTTCTCAGGTGTCTGAAAAGTCCTTGAGGTTTCTGAAGAAGAAAGATCAGGAGAAGAAAGATCAGAAGAGCATCCTTTATGAAATAGGAAATGCAAAATTCTCTTTCATATATATATGTTTTTTTCTAAAAAAGAATGAAAAATAGACAAAATATCTTTAATAAATATTATCTTTGGAGGTGATTTTTATCTTGTGAATTATTTAAAGGGTCATTCTGATAAACAAAATATTCTTCTCTGGAAATCCTTCTCTTTTCCATCTTACTTATAAGAAGTCATCAATGAAATGTATCAAGGCTAATATATATTAAAAAATAAAATAGGTACAATATCCGCAAATACATACATTTGTTCCTTTTTGTAGTTAAACAATCATTCTCTGTGACAGAATATAATTTATTGTCCAGAAAAATAATGGAAAAAAAAAGCATCATAAGCTTATGTAAAGTAAGCAACAAATCATACACCAAAGTGTGAGGGCTGGTAAGTAAAGAATCTGTTCATTTCCCAGAGGAAGAGGAATTTACTAACTGGAGACATCAGCTACCCCCATAATAACATACGGGCAATTCTTTCACAGCACGAGTTCTTATTTTCTGGAATTTACTTACCAAAGAGGGTCTCTGAAGAATCCATTGAAGAGAATAATGAGTGTTATGCTCACACATTCTTTGATTTTTGTAAATGAAATCCAGGCTGTGTATGCCTTGCTTTAATTTTACCAGAATGTGTGTCTGAATATTTTCAGAACTGAGGAAAATAAACAAATTGGTTTTCCCTCCCCTTTCAGTTTTTCTCTAAATGTGCATCAGACAGTTCTTCACTTCTAGGTTAAGTCCTACTCAGCAGCTGGAAAAACAGTTTTATAACTGTCCATCAGATAAAGACATGCTTTTATGTTCTGCAATGCTCCTGCACATTTTTTGTGCTGCTGTTTTTCTTTCCTCCCTTCAGGAAGTTCTGTTTTTCATAGTAAATCCATAGACCTTTGTGGTCCTTCAGTACTTTGCAGCAGAAAGACCTGAAACTTCAATTTCCTTCATCTGTTTCCTTATGCCTTTAGTAAACTCTTTGCTTCGTTCTGCTTTTGGATCTTCCTATTTTCCCTTGATCTTGTTTTTCATTATTATATTTGAGGAAAAAGATGTTAGGAAATAGAATGCAGTTCAGTACACTCTTTCCCATATTACACTGGCTAAATGCTTGATTCTTTTTGGTCCCATTTTCACTGATCCATTATTTCCAGTGGTCTCCTGTCTAGTACAGATGACTTCTTTGAGAGCACGTTAATTATCAGAAGCAAGAAACAAGTATCTTCCAAGTTATCTATAATATGGAAGTCTTTAAAGACAAGTCCAGGTCACGGTTCATGGACCCTTATAAATTTGATTCCTCAAAATGATGCGTTGTTGGTATGATGCTAAAAAGATTCAAGGAATGCAAGCAATCTCTCAGCAAGAAAAAAATAGGCAAGTTATTTTTCCACATGCTTGCATGGTAAAATGTAGAGGATATTACATTTTTATTCCTCACACACAAGCAGGAGAAAAACAAAGTCTATTTTATTCATTGAGATCTATTTTATCTATTAGGAATTGTTTAGAAATAAGATTTGTCATTCAAGACATGAAAACAAGAAGTCCATGAGTAACATAGATATTTCCCATCTCTGGTTCAGCTCCTAAAATCCTGTTCTAATTTCCTGTCACCTGGCAGCACAAATTCTGCAGTTTCATCAACAAGGCACCCATTTGCCATGATGAACAGGTACAACTTAATATCTTTTGAGCTGAAAGCCCGAAAGTCTTATTCTAGCATCATAAAAGTTGTCACCTTCCTTACATCCCCAAACAATTGCCTGGACAACTGTCTCCCTTAGAATTATAAGGAATAGTTTTCTAAAAAGGATATTGGGCAGAATATTTGGTGGAAGTTCTGTCCTAAGAACAATATGTAATGCTATTTTCAGATATTGCAAACCATGAATCTAACTCTGTCTCTCACTAAAGTCAGTAGATTTTCCAATTGAATCTAGATCAAATAAAAGTACCCATGAAAAAAGTTCTCTAACTTACATGTGCTACAGAATCTTCTTTTTTAAAACAGTAGTACAACTGAGACATGTAAAAGCTTTCCAAAACTTTGTGTCATCTTTGCTTAGCATATAATATGGCTATAAAAATACATATGTATAAAAGCCTTTCAAGGGAGCAAAAAATGGTAAAAGATGAAATTTCACAGGGAAAAGCTTGGGAAGTTTATTACATTAACTAGAAATTTATTTCAAACAAATTGTAGGAATTTATCACTGATTATTTTTATCATTGAAGTAATTTTTTTTTTTTTTGTGCATTATCATCATACTCCAAATGGCTATCAGCTAGAGAAAATCAGCATTGTATTCTGCAGACTTCACCTGAAAGGCTCTACATGTCTTAACTTTCTGCAAAATGTCATCTCAAAGGGCTCAAATGAGCTTGCAAAACATGAAGCATCAACAAAATAAAGTTTCTTAGATTCAAGTTGGACAAATACTTCCATTTGAGATATAACACAAAATACTCATTTGAGAAATAACACAAAATACACAAAAAAGCTCTTGTAGGGGTCATTAGAAGATAGGCTTGGAATATTTATTCAGAGGAATATAGTAATTACAACACATCATCTTTTGTGCAATTCATTTATGTTTGGACTTTCTTACATTTTATGTTTCTAGATTTTTTCCTAAACATTGTATCACATGTGGAAAATTTGTAAAAAATGGAAGACAAGTTTCCATTTTCCATTCAAGCCTCAAAAAAATTTGAGTATTTCTGTCTGCTTTTTCTTTTAGTCATTTTGGCAGTTAGTTTTCATATCAATTAATTCAGCAATCATGTTTTGCTCTGTAGCTTCAGTGGGAGTGTAATTATATATTATCATAATTGATCAGCATAAATAGCCTTTAATCTGAATGTTTTTAATCCATGTTTATTAAAAGTATAAAGCTTTTAATTGCTTTATGTTCTTATGGGACTTTTCTTTTTCTGATTGAAATTCTTAAAAAAAAATCATAGATGGAAGCAGAGTGATCTGTGTATTTTTCTATTATGGTTTTCATTACTGATAAAAGTACATATTAATAGCAGCAGACACAGTTCCACTTTACTTACTCTGATATGGACTTTGAGGGTGACAGAGTCCTGAAACAGGCTGCCCAGAGAGGTTGTAGAGTCTCCTTCTTCGGAGATCTTTAAAATCTGCTTGGGTGCAGCCCTGTGCCACATGCTCTAGGTAACCCTGCATGAGCAGGGGAGTTGGACTAGATGACCTCTGAGGTCCCTTCCAACCTTAAGCATTCTATGATTCTATGACACAGGAGTATTATAGCTCACTAATTGTGAAAATGGGTCAAAAGAGGAAGAATAATGGCACTGACTTTCAAAACACTGAACAAGATTTTGCCTATAATTAGGTATCACACTGTATGTAAGTGTCAGACACAAAGTTTAAGTATTCCCTTTTATGCTTTATTTGGGAGATGGAGAAAGGTCCTTCTGCAGTCTGAGGTTCCCATGTAAGGTTAGTTACCCAACCCATTCAAGACGAGCTTGGTTTGCTTCTTTTAAGCAGTTGTAAATCTGCCTGCCTTTTGCAACAATTACCTCCATGTTAAAGAAAGCATACTGAAGAAGAGGGAGATAGAGGTCCATTTCCTTTCCATGCCTGAGTAGATTCAAAACCATATTTCAATTTTCCACCTTAGTGCCCTAACCATACTGTAAGCTACTAAGTCTATTAAGATTGTTCCACTTTGCAGAATATAATTTAAGAATCATTAAGTCATGCTAAGAAAACACAAAAGGGAGCACATTCTGTAGCTTTAATGGCTACCACGGTTTCTGTAGTTTAGCAGCTACCTTGTAAAATTTGAAAGAATATTGTGCCAATTCATGGGATGGCTTCTATGTTTTAATCAGTAGAATTGGTATATAAAGCTTTTTCTTACACATTCATGTTAACCATTCAAATCACTACAGTGAATATCTGTATTTCTCCTTGCTTTTTCCTATGATTTGTTAATTTTCCTATAATATCTTTAAGTATCTTATAATCTTTTCATGTCAAATGCAGAAACTTCTCACCTAGAAGGAAACATAGCAACCATTTTTTTCCAGCATTTTGCTGAATCTTATAACTAGTGATTTATTTAAACATTTAAGAGCAACACCTTTCTTTCTACAGTAAAGATTCTTATACTATTACCGGTTTTGCAGACCTCAACCAACTCAGATTATTCATGGAACTAATAAGATCTTAGAAATTCAGAAAAGCTCTCTTATATGCAGAAAATACATCCTGAATAATTTAAGAAATATTCTAGCCAAAGTGTGACTAAGCTCAGAATTTTTTGTATCAAACAGTCAATTAGCTGTTGACTGAGATCTGTCGGGGATGCAGTTCTTAATATATAGACTTACGTTTAGCCAAAATGAAATTTCTGATCTAAAAAACCTGATAGATCTGAACATTGTGGAACTTGATTTATATCAAGCTAAGCTTATTATCAGTCTTGCTATACTCACAAATGCCAAATAGTTATGCATAATATATATAAATTATGTACATAATACTTATATGCATATGTCAACATACCTTATGCAGTCAAATATCTTACATGTTTTTATAAACATGTTATCAGTTCCATTGTATCAGTTTACTAATAGTCAATCATACATTCATTTATGGTACATTTGGAAAATATAACATTACAGAATATATGCAATACTTTGAGAAAATGGATTTAAATAACTTTTAAACATTATGTGATTGTGAAAGTGAAGAAATCAAAATATGCCTGCTTTGAAAGAATCACATCCAAAGAATGTATCTTGAATATATCTCAGCTAAAACTACTATTAAAAGTAAAACAAACTCCTGAAAAAACTCTTAATGTCATTTGCATTGTAGTGTTTTTTACACTACAACAACCACCAATTATTTTGTGGTGCAACACCACCACAAAATAATTAATATTCATTGGCATCATTTAAATATCATAATGCTATTAAAACAACAACAAAATAAAATGTTGTGCTTTGTTTTTTAAAAAAATGCATATCCTGCCGTATCAAGTTGTTTCTATGAATTGTTTATATAACAGAGGACTGCAGGAAGCTTATGCAACCTTAGACAAGAGAGGATCATCAAAGATTTATGAAACTATTTGTGCTAGTTCATGGCAGGAATTAAAGACTGCAGAATATTATGTTAAAAAAATGGGCCAGACTGGCCAAAGAAAGAATTAACACTGTATGATAGTTTATATAAGGACCTTGAAGACTGCATTTTGTTATGTCAGGTTTCAAGTATGTGTTTGGGAAGGAGTGCTTTAATGGAATCTACTGGCTATGTCCATATAATAAACTTTTCAAAACTAGAAGTTTATTTAATACTATTTTATGACAGAAATATGGGTAAATATATATATATATACTTTAATAGAACTAAGTCTCATAAACATATTCAATAAAAGCATACAGTTCTGAGGGTGAGGTGTGGGCTCCTTCTCATTACCTACTAAATGACTTTTACTAATGCCTGACTTTGCTTTGTTTTCCCCAGGTTGCCAGATGATTGATGCTTTTAGTCAAGTGTTACAGTGTCTCATTCTTAACATCTGTTGTGATGATGGGGAAATCATCGAGCAACTGATACACTAATCCCAGAGAACTGTCATCTCTGGGATTTCAGACAGTATGAGGAAAAAAAAAATAATTTGAAGCTGATAACACTGGAAAATAAAAGAAATCCAGAAAAGTCATGGAAATACAATTTACATAGAAATTACAGACCTTAATCTAGACTTTAACTTTAGATTTGACTTTTTTTTTTTCCCACACAACATAAGTAATCTTTTTGTAAAGTAAAATGAAATCCAATGTTTCTTAATATAGATCTCTTTTAAAATTTTAAAACAGTTCACGCTTGCTTGCCCAAGCTTAAATGCATCCATGATTTTTTACAACTAAGAGTGTGATTTTGACTCTTAAAAATAAAATCTATATATAGAATGCCTGAGCTGACAAGAAAACTAAATCTATCAGTGTTTGTGTCAAATCAAGCGTGTCCTGACATCAGGATATGCAATGGATTGTATTGAATGTGTTATTCAGGTGTGTTTTAAACTGTTTATATAATTGTGTGGTACTTATATTTGTGTGCAAATTACAAGTTTCTTCTGGAAACTGTGTATTCTAGAGACGTAGTAGTAGAATAGCAGTTCATTAACTGCCATTATTTTTCTTGGCTATCTGATATTTTTGTAAGAATGAATTTTCTGACAAGACAATTCTAAAGATATTGTAGACTAAGTTTTTGAGAAGGAGATTCAGCAAAGTATTGATACAATTTCAAGCCTTCTGTCCGTATTAACCTTTGAAGTTTAAACAGTCTTTCAAAGATATTGACATGTATTTGCACATTTCTGATTCTAAGGAAAAAAAATATCTGGGAAAAAAGATCTACTTCCTGACAAAGAAATCAAACATCATAAAATTCACACAATCCTTTCCAACAGTTAAACATATCCAATAAAAAATAAAATCATATATTTGACTATATGCTTAAAATATGCAAAATTAAATTAATATTGCAACTTTTTCAAGTAATGTGAATATTATATTATAAAAATATAAATTCTCCACATTCATTCTGTACATTTAGCTTCCTGTCTGTCCATTTAGATTCAGTCTGTCCATTTTAGAGATATAATTAATACATTTATTTTTAAAAAATTCTCAGCATCATTAAATTCTGATAGCAATGTTCTATATTTTTTTTTAATATGGACCAAAAACTAGATTGTGAGTTCATTTTTCAAAATGTAAAAGTTCTGATCAGTTTTTGCAAACCCTGGACCATCTTTCAAACTTTTAAAAAATACTGATAGTGAGTTTCTCTAAACACATAGTGTTCAGCATGAACATTTGCTGTCTTGCTTTCACTGGTAAGGGATTATATATCCCTATATCTGCTGAAAAAAAAAAATACTTAATTCAATCTAGGACTAATAATGCCAATTACATATTTAAAATTTACAGGAAAACAAATGGTCAGAGAAGTCCCTTGGCTTTACAACAAATGTGTAGGTGAAAGTATGTGATTTTCTGATGGATTTAGGTAATATGAATAAATGATTACTCCTTATAGTAGCAGAGAAAATTAATCTTTTGAGCGCAATGAAATGAAAAGGTTTTGGCTTGCCTGATCTGAACAAAGTAAGATGAATTTTTAATACAGCAAATTAATTAGGCACATAATGAGGAATAGGATGCATAATAGCTCTAATTCTGATAAATAGCAAAATAGTCCAGATCCTCAAGGAAATAAATATCATCCATCACAGACACACCTTAAATTCTGTTTATTGGGAAATATTAATGATAAAAGAGTTTGCATAAGGGAGTTAGATAAATTCTATTTGCTGATTTTGTTCAGTGCAATTACATTACATGTTGACCCTCATCTGTAACTTTTTATGGAATTGATCTTGGGACATTATTCATTTTTGAAGGTGTTAATGTACCATAAAGGATTTGTATTATCGTTAAACATACTGTCTGTGCCAGGTGTTACATATTATTTGCTTCTGCCCTGAAGATCATTTAACAGCTTATAAATCTTTATGGCTCCATGATGTTTTGCTACAGTAATTTGCATCTTTAAAAAGCTTTTGAATGATGTGTTCTAAAAAATAAGTAATGTGCAACATTGTTGATGTTAAAGTACATATATCTTCTCTCTTACGGTGGTGCAAGTTACAAAATGCATGAGATGCAGTAAGAATTTGTTTAGAAACACAAAAGCAAATATTTTCTGTAATTTTTACAAGATAAAAATATTTTATTGTGAATTAAATCCTCACTTTAAGAAATTTTCTTTTATTGGACCTGTCTATGAGTTTTACAGAAAGTTAGATAAATATAGCTTTCTGTATTTCAGTAGAAAGCCATAGATGCTATGTACACGTTTTGGACATGTAGTAGCTAAATTCATAATATTAATATACACTGGCATACTCTGCCATATGGAAGTCAAGCAAACAATATAAAAATGGCTGATTTGATGGGTAAGATCTATTTTATTTGCTCACCAATAATTTATTACTCTACCTTATCTTTATTTTAAAGAGCTTGTTTATGTAGCAGGAAAGTAGGTTTCTTTGGGGACTTATTTTGAGATAGATACTGCTGCTAGATACAACCTGAACCAGCACAGGAAAGGAGTCCCTTGGGAATGACAGGGCATGCTGCTTTGGAAGAACATTTTGGGTGAGAGAAGACAGGGAATATTGCTCACAACAGGAGCATATAACAAGAGGAAGCTTCCTCAGGGAAACATGAAGAAGACTAGTAAGAATCAGAATTTACAGGAAGATTTTTCTTCCTTTTTAATAATGTTTAATGATTCCTATTTAGTATTTCCTGTTTAGTAATATTTCCACCTATTTCCACCTATATTACCTTAGTAATTTCTGCTTGATCTTCTCCTCTGTCTCTGGCTAGTAGTCCATATTTGTAACTTTTGATGTCCTGATGTTTCTCATGTTGCTGTCTTGTTAACAACATCAGAAGTCAATGTGATCTGTATGCATATTCAATATTCCCCTTTATAATCTGAAGCATTCTGCAGTTTCTCATGTTAGAGGCACAGCAGCTTAAAAACAGCTATTGACATTGAACATTTTTAACACTTCTTACATTGAACTGTATTTTCCTGCTCCAGCTGAAATCCATGAGACGGTTTCCATTGTCTTCAATTTGAATTACTTTGTTGACTACGTAGATATTCCTTTCTGAGCTTTCTTTTTTATCCATAGGAGGCAATGAAAAAAACTTGTTTCAATTTAAAGCTGAAAATAGATAGTAAAACCCAGATTAACTTTTAGCATTTGATGGCTTAAGGCAATTATCATAAACTGCACTGAAAAAAAAATATTTCTCTGTGTTTCTCTTCACAAACAATTAAAAGTCACCTTTGTATCTATGTTGCCAATGTTCTTTTTCTTTGTTTTTTAATGAGAATATTCCATATACTCACATTGTTAATATTGATTTCCTCTTCTGTAATTTAAAGTTTTGATTGACTTACTAGGAGCTCTCACAATATTCAGAGAGGCAGATTCTTTAACTTTCTATTAAAGTTTTGTTAGAGATTTCAGGCTGCATATAAACTATGATTTTATTTAAGGGAGGAAGGAGGAACATAGCAAACTAAGAGCCTTAGGCCCTTACTACCATTAGAATGACTTGGATGTGGTCATTATTAGCCATTTTAAATAAGATATGGGCAAGAACAATAATACAAATATGTGTCTTAAAGTCTTCAAAAACAGACCAAACATCATTAGCAATTTGCTTTTCACAAAAATATGAATATATTTCATCCTGAACTATTTGCAGAATGTCAGTTATTTAGGAAGAAACTTTACCTGTATTTCAAAGGATGCAGCTACACCTGCTAATAAATCTCCAGCTAAGATCATAGATGCTATTTAGTGTATGACATATCATATGCTTCTTACTAATAAGCTAGAATAAGCTTTTTGAAAAGAGGAGAAAAAAAGTCTTAAAATTATGCAATATTCAAGCCTGTTAGCCTTAGCAATAAAAAACATATAACTGAAAAAAACTAGAGAGTTCTCAGAAAAGAACTCTTCCACAAATCCTGCTAATTCTCTGGCAATAACATGCTACAAAAATGTTTAATGCCTTTCAAACGATGGTAGACTTTGTTATTTTTCCTTATGTTCTCTCAGTTCATATTGTAATTCCAGTAAAGGACAATTTCAATACACAAAGAAACAGAAAAAAATCTTTAGTTGATTTTCTATTTTGACCTAAAGGACAATTTCTATATTTAATTTGAATTTTATTCTTTAAAACTCCTTAATAAAAAAGCAAATTTTATGATTTAAAAATAAAAAAAAAAATAATTAAGATATATTGTTATCATGGAGGACAAATATACAATTGTATGGATGCAAAGATCACTTGATTTGTAACTTTTATTTTATTTTTAAATAACTGTTCAGATTTTCTGAAAGTCTTTTGTTTATAAAAGATATTTTTAGTACATCTGTATTATCATAAAACATACTAGAAATCAGGTCTTGAAAACTGTACAGGCTACTTATTATTATCAAAAGTAAAATGCATAACTCTGGAAAAAACACATGCGATCCTTGTCCAAGAATATATTTGTCCAAGGCTATGTTCTTACTAGTCTTGAATTAAAAAAAAAAAGTAATATAGGGTATTTTAATTATATTTAATTATATAAATATATAATATATACTTATAAATATATATTATACATTTATAATGCATATAACGTATAAAGTTATATATATTATATATAAATCATTAAGTTTGGAAGGGACCTTTAGAAATCATCTAGTCCAACCCTCTGTGCACACAGGGTTCACATAGAGCGTGTGGCACAGGATTGCACCCAGATGGGTTTTAAATACCTCCAGAGAATGAGATTCCACTACCTCTCTTGGTAACCTGTTCCAGTTAAAACCCATTCCAGTCCATGAAAAGACTGGGAACACTAACTCTGATCAAAAGCAAAAAAGATACATTGGGAAGTATTGAAGTAGAAATTGTAGATGATCTCAAGGCACTATACACAACAGGTATGTATCATTTATCTAATTTCCATATTTCTTTTATTGCATTGATCACAAAATCATGCAAAACTAGAGCTGAATCTTTCTTTTTTTTTTTTTCTTCTTTTTTTTTTTTTCCTTTTTTCCTTCATGGGGAAAAGTCCTAAAGAAAAATTAACTGGAGAGTGGCAGTTTTCCTTGGAGAGTTGGAGAGAAAACAAGGAGTAAAAATATCTTCATTCCCACTTTTTTAAGAAGTCATTTTTCCATTTATTTATGCATTTATGTATGAATCTCTTGTTTATCTGGATAAATCCCAGATGAATTTGGGCCATGGCTCCTCGATACTCGTGAGATTTCATTACTGGAAGACACAAGTAATGTTTTTAGTAGTTACCTATATTTCCTACACACAAACGGCTCTGCTGTGCACATCATCATAGAGTAGTCTGCTGGGCTTGGGTACATCCACATTGACATTGCCCAACCTTTCAGCTGGTCAGCCAGCTAGGGTTCTACTTTCCACCTTTGCTTGTGAAACTTGGCTTCCATGCAGCCACAAGCAGAAGAATATTTCAGCCTCAAGGAGATAATTCTGTCAGGAAATCAGGTTGCTCTGCTGATAGGAATTGCTGAGGGATTCAGATTGTTTCTCTCTGGCAGTTTTTTTTTTTTTTTTTCCCTGCACTGACCCTCTCAGATGTACTCACAAAAAGTGTTCCTGCCACCTTTTTCCAAGTATAGAGGTTCCCTAGTTAACAGTAGGATGGAGCAGATCTCTCTCATTCCAAAGCTGACCATCTTGCTGACCATTCTTTCTTGGGAATTTCCATGCCTGCTTTAGTTCTTCTTTGCCATGTTTTCCTTCAGTTTAGTGAAACTCCAGAAAGCAAGAGACAGCACCACCTAAGAGGGAAGGGGAGGGAGAGGGGAGGGGAGTGGAGTAGAAGGAAGACGGGAGGGGAGGGAAGGGGAGTGGAGGGGAGGAGAACAAGTTAGATATGTACTCATATGTGAGGAAGGATGTTTTCCTAAAGTAGGTCCAAGCAGGTGTTAAAATCATGAAAATGCTCTAACTTGCTAAAAGCGCTTGAAGGCTTTCTCCTCAAAGCTGGAGACATGCAATGCTGGAGAGAATCCAGGTTCAAGACTCTACTGATTTTCAACATTTTTCATTGTTATTTTTTGTTTTGATAATTAAAAATAATGAACAAATTGTATAATATCTATGCAAAAGCATTAAGAAAATAAAGTATTACTTTGCTAACATAGTTTTAATGTGAGTTTTCAAAGTTTAATTTGAAAATTATTCAAAATTATTCAGTAATCACATTGTGTATGAGTTGCCAGTGACTGACAATGATAAATGATATTCCATTCTGTTATTCAGTTGATGATAATGTGCTATTCACATATGAATAGCTTTATCTACCTATGATATTTTTGAAGTTCTTTGTGTTGTTTAACCATTACTTAATAATAGACATATCCTGAATTGCATGCAAGAGTTACTGAACTTAATGTTTCTTCCAAAATCAAAAAAATAGGCAAGGTCCTTCACAGTTTAATTATTCAAAGAGCAAATTATAATTTTAAAGCAACGATCTGGATATCTTCAGTTCAAATCCTTCAGTGAAAATATTCTAGATGTAATGTATCCTTTTTATGACCTTTAAAGTAGACATATTTTAGCTATGGCTAGATGACAGTGAAAGATGACATATATCTTAAAAGTATTTAAAAAAAAAGAAAAAAAAAGAAGAAGCCTTATGGCCCAAACTTTCATTGATGCAAATCAGAATAAATATTTGAATTCTAATAATCTATGCAGAATCATGCAATCTGAGCCTATGGAGCTATATTTAGTTTTTACAGTAAGTGATACACTTTCTAGCAATTTAGTTTTAGAAGTTTTACTTCTTTCATTATTGGAGTCAATGACTTGATATCTGAAATATTCAAGTTCCAATTACTCATAAATTTGAATAAACATATTACTTACTTGCAATTCTAATTGTTCTTGATTTCTTTGTATCACTTCCCCTAATCTCAGATATCTATTAGTCCTTTGACTGCAAGTATATATTACATGTTCTCATACAATAATTTCAGAGTAATAGCAGTAATCATAACACTTCAGCATGCTAGATTTTTGCTTAAAATATTTATTTTAAGAAAAGGATAATAATATTTATACCCATATGCATGCACAAACACACTCACACACATACAAACATACCTTTTCTTTTCCTTTCTGAATCTCACACACTCAAAATCTTGGAAGAATTATTTTCTCACTCATTTCCAACTTTGACCACTGTGTTTGTATATGTCTTTTTACAAATAGTCTTTTTATCTCTGTCATTATGTTTTCTAACAGATTTCCATTTCCTTTTTTCTTCCTTCCCTTCCCTAAACACATAAACACTCAGGAATAAAAGATGTTAATGCTTTGTAGTGTTTTGATTCAGAAGCTATGAAAAACAAGTCCTAGTGCATCAGAGAAACAGGAAAGGTGTATGAAGTTAACAGGCTCCCCATGATCTTTCAAGATGATACATAGATATTATTAGTTAGAGCTATTGTATTATCTCCTCATTTATCCTTTCTAGATATTCAATATAAGGTAAATCAAAGGATCCACAAAATAAAGTGTCTTAACTTGATATAGATTTACTCACTAACTTAGTGACCCACGTTTTTAAAAATTTATCAGTTCATTAACAGCTTAATTTCTGTTCTAATTGGTCTCACTTATTTTTAGTTGGCTAAAAATTAAACCTTTAAGGCTGTGCCTGTACTGCTAAATAAAAGAGGACTGGGATAAATTCCTAGACTTGTGGTGATTTTAATATATGCATATTAAAGAACTGCTTAAGAACTGTAATTTGTAGAGAAAAACCTTTGATTTTTCCCTTGTTTCAAATTAAGCTCTCAATAAATATGGACCATCTAAATGATGGGGCTTGCCTATACAGTCAATATATATGTGTTTAGAAAAATATATGACAAAATCTTTATGTCTCTGATGATCATCTAGGAATATGCACCTTTGTTTGCCAGCTAATGTACTTAAAATGTATTATAATAATATAGCAGTAGAATGAAAGTGTTAAAAAGATGTATGTCATCATACATAACAGTGATCACTCTCACTCTGGTGATGCATTGGTGTAATACATCATCGGGATGAATGTCAGAAGGAAAAGAAGGCACAAGAATCATCCCTTCCAATACTTATTTTTCCTAATATACGTGAAAGCGCACACACGTATACTTGTACGTATATTCAGATGTATACATGTATTTATGTATTTATGTGCTTAAATTAAAAAAAAAAAATGCTTTTTGCTTGGAGAAAAGATTGTGATAATGGTCTCTAAACAACTGCTATCTTATTATCCATGAGAGTATTCATAGCTGGTTTAAGAAATGTCTTTTATTGCTCTTCTTCCTTTCTAGATATAGCTCACTCAGCAACTCTTCTGCCGTAGTTGGCTGCCATTTCTTCAGAATGACTTCCTGGTCCTGGTCATTGTAAGTTCCTCTCAAATACAATCTTTTATCAAAAAATATTTCTCTCCTAGTCATGAAGTCATATAACTCAGTCATGTTGGATCCTTCATTCCCTTTCTATCATCTACTCTATCTGTGTTATCATAACAAACCCAATTGGGTTCAACATGAATAAGCTTTTCCAGTTTTTGATGGTGCTAGTGACAGATTTCACTGAGTAAAAGAAAGATTTTTTTTCTCACTTTGACAGAAATACCATCAAGGAAAGTGTACAATATACAGCATTTAATCATTATACTCATTCTTATAGCCTCTGGATACTTACCTTTCTTTGCAAGCTTTCAATTTTTTTTTTTCTCATCTGAGTTAATCACATTTCATGTCTGAAAAGTAACTGCTTTGCTGTAGTAGTATCTCTTTGACATTTTTCTTCTTTTTCTCTCTCACACATACTTTAATTAATTCACATATACATACATACATTGCTCTTATTGTATTTCATCTTTCCTGTCTAATCCAGAAGTTTAAAGGTTTTGCAGTTTCCTTTGATACTAGGTTTAGTCCTGAGAAAAATTAATCCTGTTTCCCAGACGAAACTAGGCAGGGGTATATTCTAATTAACAGCTTTTCCACGGTTCTATCAAAGACTTTTGATATCCCTATCTTTGTTATTGTTTCATTTCTTGTTCATTTCAGTCTGCTTGAATTAATTATATGCAATCAGAATAATATCAGTTATTTGAACAAAAGCATATAGAACATATTTTCATATTTATTCATGTGCAGAAAAAAATATTTTCTACATTTACTTTTCCTTTGTAAACTGTTTTTAAATTCAATTGTAGTCCAAATACCAATGCAGCACAAAACCTGGAACTGATGCTAAATATAAAGGCCACAGTGCAGTAGATACTTTTCTACCTTTTTACTCATATTTACTTGCTGTTGGTAGACTGCCTGGCCTGAATGTGAGAATTTTTAATTGAAAGACCCTTACAAAGTTCTCTGTTCCAACTCCCACTGAATTTACCATACATTTATAGCAAATATCTGTTCTAGTTACATCCCTCTTTCTACTTCACAGCTCCAGAATTAATTGCTTAGTTAGTTTTACCATACATGTATATATACGATTACACTTTGCAACTGCAAGACTGAGCATTTCAATGGTATCAGAAATGCAGCTTTGTGGGGATGTTTTGGTCAGAGATTAAAAATAAAGTGATCACAGAGTCCCTTTTTTCTTATAGGCTGTTGTCTTAAAATATTTCTGTAAGGTTCATCATTAATTTATGTTTTTTATTTGACATTCTTATTTAAACGGGAAAAAAAAAGGAATACTTATTTCTGACTGGTTCCATATTGACACAAATAAGAAATAATTTGATTATAAGATCAAATTTATTATACAAGGAATGATACATTCCTTATGATTTCATCTCACAGAATGAAAATATTGCCCAGGAAAAGCTGTAGTAAATTGCAAATATGTTAATCTTGAATGAAGATTTCAAGAGTATTATAATTCATCCCTATTATAAAGCATTTTTTATTAACACGTTAAAATAAAGTCAAATCAGAAGTTCAGAGGTATAATCTTGTACATTATTATAGAAAAGGTTCTGATATATTATGACTTTGCTTTTTTTCTGTATAAGTAGATTGTGTAATTACAAAATGACTTACAATACTGCAGGTTATGCTCTATATTAAAGATATTTTGGGACCTTTTCAGAGTGAACCAGGATGATCGTCTCAAACTAAAAATTCCAGAATCCTTAAACAAGTGAAGATTCTACCTATAAAACAAATTTTATCCTTCGACCATATCTTACACTGAGTTCCACATTCAGATATGTAATTAGTTTTGTTCTAAATTGGCTCTCTCATACTCCAAATCTTAACTGTCTTTATTTCAATATCTGTTTCTATATGTGTGTACTCTGCTCTATAAATATAGATATAAATGAAATATTAGAATTAATAGATTATATAGCAGTCACAATACATTTTCATATAGTTTGTTGTTTAAAAAAAATATATATTTTTTTTTTACTTTATACTCAGTAATATTATTAACTCTCTTGGTACAATATTATTTCAGTGTAGATGAGCAGATCAGCCCTTGAAATATTTTTGTGATCCAAAAGATGGTGTTTCATTCTTTCAGTGTGCATACAACTTTATTAGCACAAGGCATATCAGCAAAAAAATGCTCGTTAATGCGATATACATTAACCAGCAATGTGCTACTGATATCACTATTCTAATAGTAAATGAATCCATCTAACAGTAAATGAATTACATAACTTCAGGCAACAAGAGTGTAGTTAAGTATAGATGAAGTAATTGTCTAGCCACTGTGATATAGAAATCAAAGAGGAGACAGTTTTAGAGAAAGATTATTTCAATTCAGAAGGAAACCTGCGATTAGATTATTTGCTCCTTCTAAGTGCTTATTTCTGACCATTAATCACATTGAAGAGGCCTATGGTCAATTCTCACACTTCAGAATTTTTTAAGAGAATTCTACTCTTGTTTTAATAAATAAACTGGCAAATTTGCAGAACTTCTTTATGCTTTTTGTGTACACTAAGTATTAAAATTCTAAGGCAACAGCTTCAGATGACCAAATGTCCTTATTTTAGGGAGCATTGACTAGCCCTCTGGAGTCCCTTGATTATTTTTCCCAGACACACACTTCACTTTCTGTGCAAAGACTTCTACTCACTTTCAAAAGTCGAAGCCCTCTTGGCTGCTGTGAAGTGTGACAGGCTATAGCATGCACCATGTTGCTCTCATATATGTAGCCATAAGATACAAAGCTAGAGAATTAGTTGCAATTGTATGGGCCACTTGAATCAAGTTATTATACTCTCTTTGCTAACGTAGCAGTTGAGAAACTAATACAATACATAGAAGTTAATATGCAGATACCATAGCAAATTTACATTAAGAAAATTGCATTAAGCAAATCTCCCTTTGCTTAATTCTTAGGCTGAATCTCTAGCTGTGTTAATTTGTACTCCATTTACTATAAAACTCTGAAGAGAAATCTCAGTGAAAACTCCTGTTGTACAGCCAACTTCTGATTTATTTTACTTTTTTATCCTCTGGCCTTTGTCAGGCAAAATTTCCACTCTGTATATTCGGTATGTAATATGTAGTAGTAAATCCTGCAGATTGTGCTGGCTAAAGATCTTTCAGTCCATGGACATTAATTCAGTCCATACCTTTGGCTTACACAAACAAGCAAACAAATGTCCCCAAACCCCACTATTTATACTGATAATAATGGCTGATATACCAACCTCATCTCCATATGAGGAAGAACTTCTTCACTGTGAGGGTGACAGAGCCCTGGAACAGGCTGCCCAGGGGAGTTGTGGAGTCTCCTTCTCTGGAGGTCTTCAAAACCCTGTTGCCAGGGTGCCTGGATGCCACCCTGTACCAAATGCTCTAGGTGACCCTGCTGGAGCAGGGGGGTTGGACTAGATGATCTCTAGAGGTCCCTTTCAACCTTAACCATTCTATGGTTCTGTGATTCTGTGATTCTGTGATTCTATGAACCTGAAGAACAAAAAAACCCTCAAATACTATAATTTCATATGTTATGTTCCAAAAAGTTATAATTAGTATAACAGCTTTATATAACAGCTTTCATAGATTTGTTGTCATAAGAACTCATTTAGTTTTCTGATTTTCCTGAAGAAACAAAGTAACATGTAGAATAGTGTATTGGGCTGATAGTGTGAAAAATGAAATTGAAGAGTATAATATTATTTAATAAATATGAAATTGTGTTGCTCAGGAAGTTGCCAGATGGTCCTGATACATTTAGTTTAATAAATTTTGTTATGCTGATTGCCTATGTTGTTAGGTTTTAGAGAATTATAGTATTTGCTGGAGACCAATTCCTTAGAAGCACACTTGAGAGAGAAACAAAGGGTAAAAGAAAATGTTAGACAGAATGTGACATACAAAACCAATGATAATAATAAAACAACAAAATGTATAAAGATATTAAGAAGAAAAGGAAAGATGCTAAAAGAATATTTTAATGAGTGAATAAATGTTGTAAGGATTTATTTAGTGATAGTATTACAGGGTGTAAAAAGAGTACACAGTAATTGCACATGTGTGCATATATGCATATTTTTGATGGGACAGGAATAATGTCTTATAGATATATTTACATCTTGTTTTTCACTTTGCTGCAATGTTAACGTTACTGGCACTATAAATACTCTATTATTTTCACCATTGTCCTTTGTTTTAACATCCATACTTCTGCTTTATGAATGGTAACATATCTGAAATCAGAATAGTCATTTTAATGGTGCATCTTGTCACATTCAATTATTTACTGTTAATTTGTTAAATATGCATAAAACAAATTTCCAACAAATAAACAAATTTTCTGGCCTTCTGTATTAATGAATTTTAACAAATGTGTATCATCTGAACTAAATTTCACCAGTACTTGCTGAATGCATTTGTTACAAGACCATTGAAAAGAGTGGTGTAGGATTGTGTCGAAGTCTTTAAAAAATATGAAGCAAGAGTGTTCTCACTCCCAAGACTGATCTTAGACCAACACCAGTAGTTACTTCCCAGACTAGTTACATACTCTTTTAATGGTGTCCACTGACATGTCTTCCACTTTATATGTATATGTAAAGTAAATTCCACTTACATTAAAACAAAGTAGTATACTTCACTAAAAGCAATTGGGAGGAGCAAAGAGGAAACATTTATGCAAAATTTATATATTATTCATTTAATGGCATATTTATAATATCAATAGGTAAAAACAATATTGATTTCTGCCATTAATACTGTAACTGCAGCTGAAACTCAGTGTGATTAATACAACAAATGTATTTCAGTAAGCATTTTCAAAGGCAAAATATAAAAATCTGCTTATGTACAAAGTGATAGCAGTAAAAACATTTTTTTCCCTAAATACAGGATATATGTATTCTTTAATAACATCCATTGAAAATCTCTAGAGGTGATAAAAGTTAAGTCTCAATTAGTTCTTTTTATGAATCTATAATGACTTCAGAAAATAAATAATGCTTAAATACACTTAAATCACTAGACCCATGAAGCACTACAAGAATTTTTTCAGCATTTGCTCAGGTAGAAAAAAAGGAAAAACATCTAATTTGCATTTTCTTGTGCTGCTCCTTACATTTGAAGAAGATAATGGAAAATTAAATATTTTCACTTTTACGCAAATAAGTGAATTTATAATTTGTTTTTGATAATGTATGAGGTAGTTTTAAGAATGTAAAGTTAGCAGTGCAGCTTGGCATTTTTCCTATGACCAGAAAATCCATTCCAGCCTATAGAAAGCCCATACAATATTCTTTCTTAAAACTTTGAGTAACTTTAAAAATAGCTTTAATTATTGATACAAACACACACAAAAATATGTTCACATTCATTCTTATAATTATGAATCACTACACACAAATCAGTTTCTTATCATCCTTAAGTCACAGTAGCGCCAATATGTGAATCATTAATCTGTGAAAGCCTTAGAAACATATTGAATGTGAAAACATTTTCTACATAATCTATTTCATTTTTATTATTCAATACATTATATTTGAAGGGTGTAGTGGTGAATTAGTTGATAGGAAGATGATCAAAAAAAGGAGAATAGAAGTGAGTAGATGTTGTATAAATTAGGATTTTATAGTACAAGATTTGATTTCTACTGTCAGATAGTTTATTAGTGAGTGGCATTCCTATATTGTCTATCCTTCCATGAGAGTTCTATAAAAGTGATGCTAATAGTAATAATAAAAATAGTACCACTAGTATTATTTCAGTGATTTTCACTGGTTTCAGCAAAAATTGGCTTTTCTGCCTGAAACAGAATTGAATTTAGAGGAAACAAAACAAAAACCCTAAGCAGGGATCATGTGAAATCACAGAAAGTAAAAAGTTAATATTAGTTAACCAAAATATAAACAGAGGTATAGCTGAACACACCTAAAATATTCATTTAAATAATTTCATATCAATATTTAATAGCAAATATGCCATATCTCAGTGATTATCTGAGATAACTTATAACTTAGATATAGTTATAAGAACAGGAAGCAGAAAATAAAATCAAATCTAAACAATCTCATTTTCAGAGGGAGACATACATGGATTTTCATACCAGGGAGATTTCTCTAAAGCTGCTGGAATGTATGTCTCTCCACTTTTATCCATTTTGATAGATCCTTACTCTCCTTCCCTATGGAATTACATCAGTGCCAGACTTTAAGACTGTGTTATCTTATTAACAGAGAATACTGTGGTTCTGATGGAACTTGCTTCATGCCATTAATTCATTAATTGTTGTTGTTACTGAAAAAAAAAAAAAAAAAAAAAAAAAAAAAAAAAAAGTTGAAATAGAGTATCCCAAAAGCTCTTTGCTCCTGCTTCTCATTTATATATTGTGATACAGAGAAATGCTCCAAGTTTCTTCCTGTTTATTTATCTAAACATCGTAGATGACTAGCAGTCACTAGTCATCTGAAGTCATCCACTGTTTTTGTTTACTACTTGTTATAATGATATACTTATCCATCTTTAACTTAACTGTTATTGACAAACTATGAATAACAAGCTTAATAACATCTTTAATTAAGGAAAATACATGATGTGGTGTGAGTTGTGAAGGAACATTTCACAAATTCTGTAAAGAATACATGAAGTTTAAAATAGCTTGAAGTTTAGGACTGAATGTTATCAGAGAAACTAGGTACAGTATAACATATCACAATTCTTGAACTGTGGTGACTTACTATGTTTATGAAATACTGAATGAGTTTACTCAGGGAGGGCTGAGAAAAATGTTGCTTATATTTAATAGATAATTTCCTGATAAAAAAGGAACAAAAATCAATTATCAATTTTATTCATGAATTTTATTTATTTATATGTATACATATATGAATGTCTGATTGTCTGGAAGTCACTGCTTTCATGAAAATTCAAGAAGCATTGAATATGCAAAAATAAAGCTGGGTAATAGAATTTAGCCTTCTATATATTAACAGTTTATTGAGATGAAATTAAAATTTTTGTTTAATTGATAATGATTAAATTTTCTGAAAATATTATATAAGCCACATACATTGTGTCATGATGTTTGTTCTCATATTTAGGTATTAAGTGTACAGCTCAAGATGCAAATATTTTCAAAGTACTCTTATTAGAAATCCTTCATTTTCTCATCTTGTCATATAATTTGTTTTAATGCTGGCTTGTTTCCGAAATGTTTCAAAAGGGGAATTAAGCCTCTCTATAAAAATGATTTAGGCTTAATTAGGCTATGAATAATCTGAAAGAAAGTTGCGTTAGATGCTTTTTATTTCAAAAGATAATTGATCTTGCATATAAAATTGAAATCTTATAAAATTATTTATTAAGAAAATGTTACTGGTTTGAGACCTGAAAGTGGAAGCAGGGCATAGAAGGCTAAACAAAATTCACTAAAGCAGGTGTAGAAATCATTAAAAATATTTTGTATATATTTCAAAACAAAAAAGGATCCACTTTTAGATGAGGCAATTTTCCTACCAAATTGGTGTTCAAACATTAATGTACTTAAA
>VZSG01001102.1:18562-35750 GCA_013398315.1 Nothoprocta pentlandii | reverse complement strand
TGTCTGGTTCAGTCCTCATTTCTCAGGGACTCCATGCAGGAGTTCTAACTCTGCTTGCAGTGACAATGATTTTTCCCATGTATTTTATCTTGTAGTATGCTATTTTGTATACTATACCATCTAGGGCAATTAGACTACACTAACCAGTCAAAAAACTATATTAAATATATACAAATGCATAAGGAATATATAAATATATAAAGAATTATAAAGATCTACATTTAAAAGTTAAGATAGATTTATTATTTTCATAGTTTTGCATATTATTATATAATATATAACAATACATACACTTTATGAGGCACAAAAGTCATATGTGCTGTTACTTTATATTTAACATTTATATTTCTTGCAAAATTTTCCCACATCATTCTATTTCTTCCTTTCTCCTCCATTAAAAATGATAATCTTTTCTCCTTCAAATTTAAACTCTTTTGTCTCTTACACTAGAAAGAGAAAACAGTCTTTATTAAAAAATCAATTGCTTATCACAGATTACAGCTTAAAGAGTTGACTTTACAAGAAGCACACTGCCATCCTTTAATGCTTTTGTCTGAAGCAAACTTATAGAAAGGCAAAATAAAAGGCACATTTTGTTAAAAGCCTAAAGGAGCAAGTACACACCGAATAGAAAGATCAATATAATAATCAATACACCCAGAGAAGGATGAAATAGAAGTTAGTCTCATGATTAGTAAGCAGGTGACAATTCATAACAGCATCCTTATAACAAAAAATCAATGTTCTTTAGTATTTTGCAAAGGGAAAAATCTAGGAGTTCAGTGAACATAAACTCATGGATATTAGAAGTCTAATTAACTCTCTAACTGATTGGAAAAATAGGTCTAAGCATATTTGGGGACTAGGAAAATACACTGATCATACTGAGCATATAATAATCTTTTTATATGCCTGAGAAGAACACACAAAGGTGAATATTTCATCTGATTTTGCTACGATAAAATTTTTAGGCCTATTATAACATGGCATAACTAAATATCCTGGAAAATATTTACACATAATCACAAGACCCAGTATGCCAAAGAATAACTCCACCCACTTTTGTAGAAATCCCAATTTAACAGGCATAGTGTCAAAGGATTTATAGTTGGGCTCAATGATCTTGAAGGTCTTTTCCAACCATAATGATTTTATGATTGTATGATTTCCAAATTTGTACTGCTGGTGGAGTTCATTTCTAAACATGACTCTTCTGTCTTATGCAGTTTACACATTAGATATAGAGACTGAATTCCAGAACTGCTGCTTTTTTTTTTTTTTTTTCAGTGAAGATGATAAATTGATTTTATTTCCATACCATACTAGTTTCTTCATAGGATTTTAGCCATTAGTGATAGATTTTAGTTTTTTAGTGAGCTGTACTTCCATCATAACAAAATAACATATAAATGACGTGTTTCCAGCTCTTGGAAAATATACTTATGCTTCTAAGCAGAAAAGTGAAGCACAGTCACAGTTAAATAGAGTTAAAATACTAAGGAAGAGAAAAAAAATGTAGTGTTTTTAATATTTTGCATGGATCATCAAGGAAAACATCAACACATTGCTTCTATGCAAAAGGAGTTTCCTTTTGACAGAGCATAATGCATCAGTATTACAAATAAGCATTTGTGCTGGTTGCGCATCATTTTTCTATGTTTTTCAAGAAAGTTTTAATTTGCACTACTTTTCTCCCACATGTAATTCCCTCACAGCTCACATCTGCATGCAAGCAACATCATTCTGCAATGTCTTGTTCAAAAGCCTCTCTCTGCTGTGCCTAGCTGTTTGACTTTGGTTGGTTTCTCTCTCCCTGCCTTCTCTCTAATTTCATTCTGCTTTCAACATTTTGTGTCTCTATGTTTTCTAGTCTTTCTTCTTTTTCTGAAGAGAAAATGTAGTCAATGCTGCAGGTTATTTTAGATCCTTTGTGCTAGAGCATTCACAAATTGATATAACAGTTACCTCAATGGCAGATGTGAACACAGCAGAATTTTTGACTTGTTCTGAACTTTTTCTTAACATCTATAGGTAGGTAGATAAACAGTGCTTACTTTGTGCACCTGCTGGCAGGCAGGACTTTACTATTTTTGCTTTGTGTACTAGCATTGATTACAAAGCATGTACATAAAGATGGATCTGCCAGTGTGTGAGCTGAAAACTTCCTCTTTCACATCAAGGCCAATAGAAGGTCTGTATGCATAGTTGCTGGAGAGGATCAAGCCGTAAGAAGCATTGTTCTTTACTGCACACCATGCTGTTTGAACTTCACCAGAAAACAAAAGAAAATACAAAACCAAAGCCCTATAAAATCTCCAAATTTAGACAGTGTTTCCCAGAAAAAAAAAAAAAAAAAAAAAAAAAAAAGACTAAAATCTAGTATAGAGGCAATGAGATTTAAGGTTATTTTTTGGTTTACAGTTAGTGTTAGGATTGGGGTTAGAATTCCATCGGAGTGTATGTGTGCAGGGGGTCACAAACCTGAGTGCTTCCTGGAGAGCTGTGCTAGTGGAAGTTTCTCTTTGGCACCTTATATGGTAGTCTCCGTCACAGCCTGGGCTAAAAACATATCCAGAGTTAGATTTAGGTAATTCTTGAGAGGAGAAAAGGGAAGGATATCACTGGAGTGGGTGCGTTCAGCATCTGTCAAGGGAGTTTTGCTGAGAGAAGTTGCTTTTTCTGCAACAGGTGTTGATTTCCATACCAGATCTGGTCTTAAAAGAGAAGTCAGAGAATTAGATTAGGGTTAACATTGAGAGAAGGTGAAATGGGAATGCTGTTAGAGAGATTGTGAGGAGAGGCTGTCAGGGGAATATTTGTGCTACCAAGAGAGTTTTGTTGAGAAAAGTTTCTTTTCTGCACCTCATATAATGTCTTCCACGCCAGCATTGGTCTGAAAAAAAAGGTCTAGGGTTAGGGTTTGGGTTAAGTGAGATAAGGTGAAAGTGGAAAGAAGCCATTGGAGTGGGCATCTTCAGGATCTGCCAAGGTGAGTGCTGCCAACAAAGCTGTACTGGGATGAGTTTCTCATCAACACCACAAGTTATGGTCTATGTCCCTATCTGGAACTAGAAAAAAAGTCCAGAATTAGTATTGGGGTTAACATTGGAGTTGAGAGAATGAGAAAGGGGATGAATGCCATGGCAGTGGCTATTTGCAGGGGCTGCCATGGGAAGGTGATTGCTGCCAAAGGAAGGCTGTTCAGAGGAATTTCTTTTCTGTACGAGGTAGGTAGACACATGGATTGTACTAACACTATATTATACTGTGTTTGTAAGCCATGAAGGTCATCCATGATTAATGCTCAGTGCTGTAGCACCTACACCTGGAGTATTATACGGCAGTTAGTATGTCAAGGCTCCCCTGTAAAGACAGGAAAGAGGTGGAGAGAAGTAGTATCATGTAGGAATACTGTTTCAACCTGTTAGCTTAGGTCCATCTTGGCTTTATGCTGTATGATTCCCTCTACCGAGGACTGGCTTGGCTTAATCTTCTTCTGTGGCCCACCTCTCTCAAAAACAGTTATCTCGGTGATTTACAAACTCCTGAGCCAAGTACTAGTTTCTCATATAGTCCCAGCATTGTCAGAGATATCTGGTCTGATCCATTTACTTTCTCTTATAAAAAATTCTAACATACTTGAATGAAGTCTGCAATTGCTTCAATGAATTGAATATTGGAGCAAATGGCACCCATTAACTCCATAGGGATTTTTGAGTAACAAAGTGTTGACAGGAGTATTAAAAATAAAATGTAAATTAAAAAAAATATTTATGGTGATCTTCGATGTATATATCTCAAAATTGTCGATAAAGGACTTCTTCGTCTCCATTTTGAAGATAAAAGAATGGATAAGGAGAGACCAAGGAAATAAAGTGATGTGATATTATGCAATTAAAAAATGTGGTTTAATACACAAAGAATAACTTTACTGTTTGTGTTATGGTGTTAAACAGAGGAACCTTTATTCTATCTTTGTACTCAAATTGGATTACTTGGCTATAAGTAGACAAAGGAGAAAGCCTGAGAAAACATTATATTAAAAGTAGCACATTTGCTTGTTTGATTGACTGTTTCACTGTATACCTGTGACTTAGGTACTTAAAAAAGGTTATCAAATGCTCAGTTATCTGTGCTTTACTTTAAACAAAAAATTGAAATTTGAATAAACAATTCAGATTTTTCCTATAAAGCCTTGAGTTTTTTGCTTGGCGTCTTGTTTATTCATGGGCACTAACATCTATGGATCCTCATCTCTCTTGTCTGTGGGTTATGTATATCACAAGTCGTTTTTGATAGCTACAGTACTTCTCCCTAAAAAGGAGATCTGCGCTGATTAACTTCTGCCTTGCTCTTGAATACTTGGCACCTTGGGGTAGATTAGTTTAATCTCAAGGATGTCACATTAAAATCTTACATAGCCAACAGAGAATACTGGATCCTAATGTATCTCAATGTAAAGTGAACATTTTAAACATATTAGATGAATTAGCCTCTGGAGAGAACTGTACAGCAATTTTGTGGTGATATCTAAGACCATAGATTTAGATACCTACCTTTTATATCTAGCTGTCCTTTAGGTGTTCAGGTTTGTTGATACGGCTTGGACCTCATTTGAGCTTTCCCTCTTGATATATACTTAAAATGAGGTACCATTTTAAGTGTTTTTACTCAGAAAGTCCTTCAAATGCTTGTTTTCATTTCCATTGTCTGCATTAGGAATGCAGGCCCCTTTTTTTTTTTTTTTTTTTTTTTTTTATTTTTTTTTTTTTTTTTTTTTTTTTTTTTTTTTTTTTTTTGTCAAGAATATATGTATAATTTTCATTCTGACTTGCTCTATAGTCTCTGCCTTCTGCAGAGACTTCAGTTTAGACTTTCAAGTTGCAGATACCTGAGCTAGAGGTAGATCTAGAAATCTAAATCTAACTAGATCTAGATTTGTTTCTGAAATGTTAATGTAGGTACAGATATCAGTCCCACCTGGGATGCCTAAAGAGCTTTTCTGGAGAGAATCCAAACAAATCCCAACAGAAATTATATCACTCTTCATCATAATAAAGCTTAGATATCAGGATACTGGTTTTAGGTAATATAGTACTCTGGTTAAATTATAACAGACTTTCATCAGAATTATTTTTGATCTTCTTTTTGGTGTCTCACTTGTTGGTCATAGGTTTTAATCTGGGGATATGGTGCCTGAATTGTCATCTGCAATGACCAGCACAATGTGACTGATGTGCCTTTTGTCTACGTAAAACTGAAATTACACACTTTGCTAAAAAAAAATATATATATATATATATAATGTCTTGGATTTTCAGAGTTTTGTCTGGGCAATGCTATAAAGCTGTAATAGCTGTATTTCTCTTATTGTCAATATTTGATGCTTCTTTATTACCATCTTCAATACGCTATAGGGATATTTGTATGCTGAAACATATATATTTGTTATTTTAGATCACCAGAGATCTTTTATTTTTCAGGACAATTTCATATCTAAAACATAATTTTCTAAGATTTTATTTTGATATATAGATCACTTGCTCTAGCTTCTATGATACTTGATAGTAAACACTACAGATTGAAAAAAAAACATATTTGTTCTTATCAAAATTTCCTAGGTCAATTGCTTAAACTTATTTATATTGTGTTCTAACATATGATTAAGTCATAAATATTTTCTGTATTGACTTTTCTGCCAATTCAAATGATTCTCCAAATTCTGGAAAGAAATTGTAATTTTTCATTTACTATCTTTTACTCCAACCTTCTATCTATAAACGTATAAAAAGTGAAAGCTGTTATAGTGTCAGCATTTTGGTCAGGCACATAAATGCTATTGAAATCAATTGACATTTTACTGAGAAATCAGTAGTAGGATGGTGGAATTTAGTGCACAGTAAGGGCACTGCATGAATTTATATGACAATGGCTACTCTTCACTGACTTACTATAGATCTTCGTAAGCAGAATAAACTGTCTCTTGCAAAAGAGCAGATACTACATGATAAAGTCTGCATTAAAAAAAGACTGATACTTTTTGAGACAGGTTTCTATGTTCACTTATGTTCCTAAATGTGGTTGAGGCTTATAAAACTGGTGAAAATTTGTAGAAGCTTGCAAAACTGCTAAGTCTATATGGTAAATTCATGTTTACATGACTGACTTAACATGATGTTGAGATTCCATATCATGCCATGCTTCCACACTCTTCCGAACTCCTACAGAATGTATACAATCTGAAGTGACACACGGGTCAAGTAGCATAAAATAGGATGTACATGAGATTAAACTCATGTAATACACCATATGAAAGCATAAATCCATATTGTAGTCTGATGATTGGAGTACTGAAAATGTCAACAGACACTTAACTATAACTCAGTTTAGAGGTGGTAGTTAAAATCTGGAACTTGCATCAGATTGTGAGGTGATAAGCAGTGGAAATTTAAATTCTTTTTGGAACTTCCCAAACTGCATCCATGTGAATGCATTAAGAAGGTTTAGGCTAGACCTTGGAGTAATTTTTCTCAGCTAAACGGAGAGCCAACTGCCATGATTCAGCCACTGCAGGTTAGATGGTGATGATAAGTGATTACCTAAGCAAAGCAAAACGAGATTTAGATCAGTGGGAAGTGGAAGCAGACTACAAAAATGGGGAAAGTCTGATTTGACCTGAGATATGGGAGCTGCCATCTCTTGGAGTTAATTTGCTATCTCTCTGCTGGTTAGGTTGCAAGTGCCTCCCTGTTTTTCTGTTCTGTTTCACTGGTGGCACAACCTATATTTTCCAGCTGTCCATTTGGAGAGCATGAGGAAGGATTACTCATCCAATCAGCAATGACTCCTCATAAAGAAAAAAACAGAAAAAATATTTTAATCATTAGTGGGTGAGCAATTATATGAGATCTCTCAGATATAACCCTGCACTCTCTATCACCAAAGTCTCTGCCTCTGCATGTCTCAGAAACACTTTTAAGAGCATTTGCTCCATGTGTCTCCTATGAGTGTTTCACCCACATGTCTCTTAAAGATCCTTTAATATTATGATTTCTTTTCTCCTTAAGATAAATTTCTCTTTCACCTTAATTAGAGTTCCCAATGCATTAGTCTTTTTTTACAATCTGACACATTTCAAATTAGGGATATTTTTTAAAATGATCTAATATCTTTTGGTGGAGTTGTTCTCTAAAAAACAAAATTAGGAATTCCTTCGAACAGCAAGAACTTTGCAGTCTTGAATTGAAAATGAAAAATGAGAAAGAATTGAAGAGAGCAACAAGACAGTGATATGACTGGCTGAACAAATATATCATTTGATATAGTAATCTTTTCTCATCCAGGGTGAAGTGTTAGATATTGCTCATATGTGACTTCAGAACAGATAAGAAATATGTGTGGTTGATCTACAGGACCTAATGTTGTTAAAATTTAATAGAAATATGTTTGCACTCTCATTATTAGACAAGCAAATCTCCTTTATCTTTTACAAAGAGTGAAGAAATATAATCAAGTAGACTTTTTTTTTTTTAATTGCGATTGGTGGTGATCTGTAATGTCATTATTTCTAAAGGATAATTGTGAGTATATATAATATATAAAAGATTAATTTTACTGAAATGGAAGATAATATTTGAGTAATGTAATTTTCTTTGTTATGTAGTTGTAGGATTACATACAGAAAAATTACATGACTACATATAATATAAAGATACATAATTTTGAAATGCATGGATATTTTCTTTTAATGAGGCTTGATTTAGACAAACAAATTAAAACTTAGAGACAGCCATTTTATTTGAATAAATTAGTTATCTGGATAATTTATAGTTGCTCTAGTGTGATGCCTATTTTATATATTTTAATATAATTTTAGTCATATTTCTAATTTCAGTGATTTGGTAGATAATGAAAAAGTTTTTTACTAAAAAACTAAATGTTTTTTTCCCATATTTCGTTGAAATCTCTGTCCATGTTACCATCCAAAATATATTTTTAAATTTTAATTAACAAGGAAATTTTAGAGTTAGGTGAGTGAGTGTAGGTATGAATGGTTCTTGGTTATTTGTTCTTGTGAGTGTTTTGTTTTGTCAGTTGTCATCACATATGTATTGTGTCCACACTGTAATCTCAGAAATGTAAGCATTAGCATATCCACAGTCCGGAAATGCAACTTACTGCTTAGAAAAGCATAACTGTAAGCTCAGGATGATGTTTATTGTCTTTGAGACACAGATTTAAGTTCCAACGATGTTTTAGTATATGAATCATAACCAGTGAGATAAGTGGACAATAAGGCAGATGGAAAACTTATTGGACTCCCTGGCGCAGAGTTATGATCAGAGGTGCAAAGCGGAGCTGGCAACCCATATCTAGTAGCATTCCTTAGGGATCAGTACTGGGGCCAATACCTTTAATTCTCTTCATGAATCTTCAAGAATGACTTGGAGTGCATACTCAGTATAGTTGTGCATGACATCAAACTGGGAAGAGTGGTCAATATGGTTGAGGGCAGGGCCGTCTTTCAGAAGGCCCTCAACAGACTAGAGAAATGGCCAACAGGAACCTCATAACATTAATCAAAGGCAAAAGCAAAATCCTGCACCTGGCAAAGAATGACATCAGAATGCACCAGTGGGGCCTTCAGGTGTTGTACAAGAAGACGCTTACTAAAGCTAATAAAATCTTTGATATTCTAGAGCCTTCCATTAATTTTTGTCCTACCCTGAACATACATATTTTTATAAAGAATCCTGCTAAAAATTATTTGCAGGCCTTCCTTTTCTAAAAGTCCCATAACATCTCTTTAGCCTTCTTTTTTTTTTTTTTTTTTTTTTTTTTTTTTCCTTTTTTTTTTCATTTTTTTTTTTTTTTTTTTTTTTTTTTTTTTTTTTTTTCCCTGTGCTATTCCATTTGAATTTCACTTTTCTGCAGCTTTCAGGTAACTAATTCAAATGTTTAGCATTAAATATACTATGGTTCAATGTTATAGACAAATCTACACTGAAAAATTGAAAATACCAGGGAATAATCCCAGGCACTAGCATTTATACTAAGAATCTATTAATACAATTGCAGACCTAATTTGGGAGTTAGGCAGGTCAGAGAACAATGGACAGTTTAGATGCAGGCATCTTGTTTTAGAAGGTAAGGGAATTTAACTGAATGGATGTGGGCTGTTTCATATAATAGAAAAGCCTACACTTGCAAGGATTTTTCCCCAATTTTTTTCATTTATCAGTGTAGATGAAGCCCTTGGTATGTATCAACATCAGAGCTAGTCACCCTTAGATCTCCTCATAGTTAATGGGGAGAAATAACGTTTGTATAATATCAATCATTTAATCTAATTTACTTACCTATATGAGGATAAATTAAAACTCATCCTTTAACTATTTCTTTCCATAGAAAGTTTGAGGTGAAACATAGACTTCTGCAATCTACTTTCAGTTAAAGAACTACTACACCTCTGTTATGGAATAAAATCTGTATTTGAATTTTGAATTTGAATTTTGAATTGCAAAGAATACATGAACAACACAAGATTCCAGAGCAGAATTTCAGCATCTGTTTAAAACGCATGTTCAACATGCTAAATATGGAGTTACCACAAATTAGACAATATAAAACACTAACTAAAGAGATAGTTCTTAAACCTGATCTCTCTATATCAATTCAATTAAGTAATCCTTACTTATTTTGGCTTTCAAGAGCAATTGAATAAACAGCAGTAGGAGCAGGGAAGAAAATAGAACAACTCTCTTTAACTACTTGAGGATTTGTTACTGAGACAATACACTCGTTCTATTTCCTCCTTTTCTAACCCCAAAGATTTTTATTTAGCTCTGCAGAATGGCTGAGATGCAAAGAGAAAATTGGAGTTTGCCCTGTTGGACCTGACTGCTATTCAAATGGCCTGGGAACACTCCAGAGAGGTGTAGCTTTGCATTCCTCCTCTGTAAGAGCTGCAGCTAATGACCCACTATATAAAAAAAATCACTACTGTTGCACTTAGACAACTTAAGAACTTCAATGCAAAAAGGATTTGGCAAAATAAAACCCAATATTACATAGCAGTACTTTGCACTGCTTAATACTCGCATTTGGGAGACAAGAAGGGATGCTCCCATCTGTGCTCCCAGTTGTCAGCTGGGTTACATATTCAGATCTGTATTCATGCAGGAAAAAAAGAAGGTAGAGCATGGAGGGAGAAGCTAGATGTTAATATTGATGAGTATGAGAAAGAGAAGAGGAAAGCACCAAAGGAAAATTATTCTGAAACATTTGAGGTGATCAGCATGATAGCTCTGAATGGCCTATGGAAAATCAAAGTTGATCACAGAACAACTGATTATCCATCTTCCTGTGCATTTGACAGAAGGAAAAATGTGAAGAAGGTCTTAAAACATAGTCGTTAATATGTCATGCATATTTAAGAATTGCATGCATAAAATACAAAAACTACTGAACTGCTAAGTTCAGTAAGTTAAGTAAGATGCAGTATCTACATCTACAGTAAAGTTTATACATTGCAGTATTGTAATGGCAATCGAATAGCAATACAGGTACAAACATATTTTTTAGATGAATTAACGGAGTTCTTTCTTCCCAGGTAGAATAGTGACAGCTTCATTTTATTCTGGCAGAAGGCCTATGTGACAGAGTTCAGTGTGGCATAGCAACAGGAGAGTCAATGATGTCCCAGGTGTACCAGCCCTTAAGATTTTTGTTTGATATTCCTTGAATTGTTGAACTTAGTGTTTTAATTCCTATAGTCATGACATTTAACAATCTTTTCTGTGTGACAATTGCTAGAGAAATGTGCAGATGAAATATGTAAAGGTCTGAAGTCAGACTCATGAATTAGTTATTGAGTCTATATTCTTTTTGTATCTTTTCATTCCCTATTGCCTCCTTCCTCTCCTTCTTGTGTTTTTCCTTTTCTTTTTTAATACCAACAACGTAGATGAATAAACACGGCTCTTCAATATTCTTGAACAAATTTTAGAATCATTTTATTTTTATTTTGCTTTTATTCATATTTATTATTTCATAACTCAGGCAGCTTAGAACATTTAATGTTGAACATAAACATTAAAAATTATATGGTACTTAAAGGCAGTTGAAAACAGAAGTTAAAAGCAATTTCCATATCAGCTAATTTAAAACCTTGCATAAATATAGAAATTATTAAAGCTTTCTACTTTACTATTTTTTTTTCACACTAACTTGAAGAACTGTATACTATTAAACAGTTTGCTCATGATTGTAGGGGTTTTTCTGCCTATGTAGCAGTTTACATAGAAACTGTTTTCCTCCTGATCACCATAAAGGCTATTTAAGCTATAAAGTGATGCTTTTAGAACATGGTTCTTTCTGAAGCCATGTTTTGAAGTTGCCATGTTAAAAAAACATTTTCAGAGGAGGCTGTCCATGCAGTAAGGACCTAAATGAAGCATCCAGATTTTCAAAATTTCTTGGCACTTTTAATTAGGAGTTGTTTGGAGCTCAGACCACTTGATGTCATTCGATGTGACCGATTAGAGCCAAATCAATGCACTGGCAAATTGCTAATAATTGATTACACTATAGCCATACACACCCTAAAGAATTGCATCATTTGGATCTGACCTGCAAGATACATTTTGACTTGCTGGAAATGGGAACTAAAGAGCTTGGAACAAGCATTGTGGTGCTAAATCTATTCTTGTTTTATTGTTACGGCTGTTGGTTGTGTTTATTTGTGGTTCACCTAATGAATGTATTTAGAACAATTGTTCCTACAGACACAGATAAAGATCTAGAGTGAATATGGAAAACACTAAACTTTTAAAATATTTTCACTGTTTTACCTTGGTTCTACTACAATTTCAGTACAATCATACAGAAAATTTTGGGTTACCACTAACTTTCCTTTATGATTCTCTCTGATGCTTTTTGAATTCCTGAATCCAAAACAGTAACAGATATAAACAGGGATAATTTTTCCACCTTCCACCTATGAAGGTTTTATATTTGTTATAATGTAAGCAGAAATGGAGACCAGCTTTTGATCTCCTTTGATGAACTAAGATTGTGTGATATTGCTGCTTGTTATCTAACCAGTTCTGTCTACTATCAATCAGCTTCATGTTGTGACACTATGGCCAGGGGAATGAGATAAAGGCTCACTTACTTACTCATCAAGCCTTTAGAGGGAGGAAAAGTTCCACAGTACCAGAGTTTTGTTTATTTTTATTTCCCTGACATACAAAGGAGGAGGGAGCCAGAAAGACAAGTAACCTGCATAGTGTTAGAATAGTTTAAATGAGCTAGATCCTTCTTGTCTTTAGAAGAAAGAGTATTCTACCTTCATCAAAATAAAAACATAAATAAAACCAGAAAACCTCTTGTTGCAACAAAACCTGCAATCTCTTGTTGGTTCATAGATATTCACTAGTCTTCATCCTTGAACTGTTCACTGGTGGCTCTTTGAGGTGCATTGCATTGTTTCCCAGTCTGCTGTTTCAAATTTCAACCAGGCAATACAATTATAGTATTAAACAAACAAAACAAAACAAAACAAAAAACAAACAAACAAACAAACAAACAAACAAAAAGCACTGGAAACTTTGCATTATTTATCTGACTGAACTTCTGTAGTCTCACATTATTAGTGACTTACAGTAGTCTCACACCAGTGTTTCTGGAAGCACCTGCGATGCATATTAACAATTCAAGACCCGTTGCCAGAGATCAGAGTTTATATTAAGCCAACCCTTACTCCTATAAGTAAAAAAAAAAAAAAAAAAAGAAAGAAGCTAAAAGTCCCCTTTCATTTCGCCAACATATCAAAAATAAATTTGTAGACCACCAAAGAAGAGTGATATTATTCCTCACATTTGTTATTGTGTTTTAGTAATGAAAGTGTGAAGGTTAATGGACCATTTTCAGAACATGAAGAGAATAATCAAAAAGAATTATAGATGTAGGTGTCACATAATAGCTGTTGTACAACACATTTGCACTGCTTTTTCTCAGTTTCCATTGCACAACAGGAAACTGATTATATTTTTAATCAGGAAATAAGGTTTTATGCATTAATTGAAATGTAAGGTTTGGACTTCTTATCCTTTCAGATCTATTTTTTTCCTAGAATCTTTATTCTTACAGTAACTAATGGTGACTCCCCATTATATAATAGATAATTTATCCCCCCATTATATAATATATAATTAGATAATATTTTCCAATATTAAAAACTACTGCTATTTTTGGCGCAAACTGTATCACACCCATTGATAATATCAAGCAATTGAAATACATCAGGGAAAAAGTATTGGCTTTCTTTGCCCTTTAAATTCCATTCACTGGCTCATATATCAGTGTTTGAAACTGTCATTATGTTTCACAGTAGATAGCATTCAAAGAAAGAGGACGTTCCTTAGTTATCTGCATCATCCAATTTATAACAACAAACATATAGAGAAAATCACACATTCAAGGAAGAGAAAAGGTCAGTTTGTGGTCAAGACTGGTGAACATCATCTGGAACAAGACAAAAATATATGAATTGTGGGACTGGTATAAACTCTACAGAGCTCGCAGTAACTCTTTACCTAGCATCTCTAAAAATACATTACCTATTTTAATAAGACTAGACAATGATGAGAGCTTGATTTACCATGGTATGGCTTTGTTCTTCTGAAAAGACTCATCCCTGGTCCCTGTCTGTCCATTCTATAGGGGCTTATTTATTTATTTATTTATTTATTTATTTATTTATTTAATGTTATGATCTTGCTATATTCCCTCAAAAATTCGTCCTTCAGTGGGCTTCTGTGCTTCTTATACTAACCATTCCCGAGGGCAGAGCTTGTCTTACATGAGTACTGTAAAGCTTCATAGATTGGTGGGATGGTGGCGTCCGCTTGCCTAAAGGAGTGACTATCAGTGAAATGTCTGTGTACTGAAGTGGTCTGACAACTGAAGTATCAGATATCTGGAAGCCACAGGAATCATTACATTTGGACCTCACTTCTTCCTCAAAACCAGTTTATGCGACTAAGAGCTCTCTAAAGGTACTTGAACTTGTTGCAAACTAGTTAAATCCACATAGATTAATCTGGAACATTGAACCCAGCAAAGACGAATCCTCAGGACACCATTTCAGTCAGATTGTCTTTAAACGACTTCAGCAACATGTACGTAAGTCTATAGTGCCACATATATACAGCTTTTGGAAAATGAAGTGTTTAATTCTTATGGAGTTCAATTATCTCTGTATGATTCCAGGCAGGTTAGCACTTTAGAAAAGGGA
This sequence comes from Nothoprocta pentlandii, assembly GCA_013398315.1. Lineage (NCBI taxonomy): Eukaryota > Metazoa > Chordata > Aves > Tinamiformes > Tinamidae > Nothoprocta > Nothoprocta pentlandii. Next base: position 21,451 of record VZSG01001102.1, on the reverse strand, counting down.
AGATTTTGCCAGCTATGTTGAGTGTCTTGTCTGCAAAATGTAGATAGTGCTTACCACAGTGTGAACCATAGTGGGGGCATACTTGACTCCCTCAGATAAAACAGTGGTAATCAACATAAGAAAAGTTAAATTAGAACAGGAAATAGAAATATTGGCTATCCCAACAGAGATGGTAAATAAGGATTTTATGAGAGATTGTACCTTAGAAACTAAGATTTTAAAAATTTGACCTTAACTTTTATCTGTCTTCCATGGAATTTATATCACATAGTAGCTTCTGGCTATGTTTAATCTTTTTTAAGCAAGTGCTTCTGGTTACAAATCTAATGAGATTATGGTTAGTTTTGAATCATTATGCATAGCTATCTTTATCTAACAGTGGGAAATTTCAAAGGTCATTCCCTCTCATTAATTTTACATCATTATGTTGAACTGATAGTTACAAATATCAGATGTTATTTCTTGATTGTGTAACTGAACTGTGGCATTCAATATTTTTATACAATTAAACAATTAATTATTCCAAATTTATTTGTATCCTGAAACCTACAAGTTTTTGCAAAACTTGAGTTTGAACTACATTGCATCATTCTTTTTTATGTAATAATGAGAAAATAGCATAACCATAATTCATTATGAACGTTAATTTACTCTCTCATTCAAATACTTAGTATTTCTCCTGGTGATAATATTAAATTATTTTTATTAAATATATATACTAATATTGAAGATTAAAAGCTCTATTTAGAAAGATGTGACACTGCAGTGCTTACTCTAGGAGAAGATCAATCTGCACAATTTAGATTAACCTGTATCTTAAATTCTAGGTGGATAGTGAGCCAACCATCCCAAATGCCTAATCTGGTTCTACTGAATGTGAAAAGAAGTTGGTGTCTTTGAAGGGGCCTGAATATGTGTAGATAGATTCTCTCCTCAGACATCTTCAAGAGCTTCTGCTTCTCTCCATTAACATCTGAAATCTTATGGCACTTTGTGAGAATGGGCTCATTTTGGCTAGCTGAGTGTATGCGTCAAATGTAGGTTAAGCAGTACAGGTCTTTCTTCATTGATTGATAGGGAACATAAGCCAATGCCTGCATGTCATGACATTTGGTACAACTCTCTGGCTTTCTTCACTTGCACTGGTCTGTATGTATATCTTATATACCCTAGAGCAAGACATATGGCACTACTTGTCTATGTGTGGTAAATTCAATTTCCTCGTACTCAAGATCCTATGAGATCAGCAACTGGAGACCAAGTGATATACTTGAGGATAACTCAAATGACATTGGGTACCTCTGTGTGGACAACTGAATTGAGCCCTAGGTTTCTAAACTTTAGATGCTAATTGGTATTAATATTAAGCAGATTGGATCTCTTCGCAAACATACACAACAACAGACAGTCCTTGTCCCAAAGAGCTTAAAGTCAATGTATAGCAGATGAGCCAGGGAAGGGAAAAAATGTAGTATACAACCATAATAAATGATGTTTGGCTGAAAGATTCATTTCAGTTAATTAGAAAAAAAAAAACAAAAAACTAAATGGAAACTTAAGTAAAGATGATTTGGGGGAGACACCACAAGAAAGTGGGCAATGACAAGGACTATACCACAGGGCAGATTGTCAGAGCACCACATAGGGATGGAGCATAAGGTCATTAATCACATGACAGAAAAGACATCCAGTCTAACTTGAGGTATCTTTACAGAATGCCCTTGTTTTGGTGTTTTCAGCTGTTCTTACCTGATGTTTGTATCTTTCTACAGTTCTACTCCAGATCATATGAGCTTAAGAGTGAAAACCTAGGCCTTAAGATCCCCTCATGAAAATTTTGTTTATCTTCTTTTCCCCCTCCCCCTCTGTATTTCATCAAATCACGTCTACTTATGGCTAGATTGCCTGGTATTTAGCTATTATTAAATGCTGTAATGAAAGAAACCATAGAGATGCTTAATTATCTTCACAGCAGGTGGCCAATGGAGAAACTTTATTCTAACCTTTTCCTCTGTGATAATTACAGTCAGATATAATTGCTGCTAATATAAATATTCACTGATTGCAAACTGTGGTCTAAAGGCTGTTTCTCTTAAGAAAAACAAAACATAGCAAAATAAATAAAAAAAGCAGCTCCTTCCTATAAGTCTACAGCAAATCTGTTGCTCACTTTCTAAACAAACACAAACTCATCAATAAAACATTGTGTTTCTCCATGAAAAAAAAATAATACTAAATTGTACCCCTTTATATTATGATAATAGACTGGATTGCATATACTGTTTAATAATGTATATCTTTTTATTCAGATTAAAAACTACAAAGATAGGAACACAGGCTGGTGTTATCCCTGCAACATAGTATATTCACACCTAAAAGAAGAGGTTTGGTTATACTGCTTAGATTGTATAGAGATTGCAAAAGTAAGGAATGTATCATGGGCTGGGGAAAGGTCATGATGAGATGGAATGACAGATATCTTTGTGTTTCCAGTGACAGGTAAGATAGACATATTCACAGCTAAAAAGAAACATCCTGTTTTTCCAAAGATAAAAGCTGAAGTCCATCATAGCCCCGACTGCTCTTCAGAAAGGCAAATCTAAATTATGCAATAGGTTTTCTTTCTTCAATAGGTCTGTTTTCAGAGAGCAGGGTGCAGGAACTAGCAATATAAAACAATATCAAGGACATTAATAGCATTAGTATTAAGAATTTTCTAGTTCATTAACTATATGAATTAAACATATTGTTAACAAATGACCCTGTGCCACATGCTCTAGGTGTCCCTAGGAGGGACAGGGGTGTGACGGATATGCTCATTTCCCAGCTCAACCTGGCCTGTACCTTACATGCAGCCCTGTTCAGTTGATAACCACCAGCGATTTATCT